>MU271574.1:9239-42704 GCA_021432655.1 Atractiella rhizophila
CAAAGCTTGGGAACGTGTAGGACATCTTGAATGGTGACCTTTTTCGATTTTTTATCCTCCAATTTTGCCTCAATTACCACCTCTCCAATCCCAGTTGACCAGATCACTTCTCCATTCGCAACTCTGATGGGTGCAACGTGTTTTCGAAAGGATTTGAAGAAGTGGGGGTGTGGAGTCATTGATGAAGTTGCTCCTGTATTGATAAGCCAGTCAGTCCCAGCTTTCTGGTGACTAATGGCATCATCTACCGCTGCATAGCTGGTCTCCCCAGCGAATTCTGACCCTTCCCCATCCACTTGAGCTTCCTTTGCCTCTTCCAGCTTCCCATACTTTGCCCTGTACTTGTCTAGTTCGATCCTATTGCGTCCAATGGGGGGTTTCTGGACAATGGGAGACGAAGTGGCCCTTCCTGTGGCAGTAGTTGCACTCAGGTTGCGAAAAAATGCGAGTTCCACCTCTTCCTCCACCCCTACCACCTCTGGGACGCCATCCTCCTCGTCCTTTGTTGCTGCTGGATGCCTGATTTGCCATTTGAGTGTTGGAGATCACTTCCTCTGAGTTCTTGGTGACTTGGATCGAGTAGAACACTTGTTTGATCGATTGGAGGTCAGTGGAGGTCATGAGGGTGATGGTCTGGACAAAACTAGCATATTCTGGGCCTAAGGAGCGAATGAGAGCGAAGGATTGAAGATCTTCCTTCAAATCATCAAGGGAATAGTCCTTGGAAAGCGTGTTGGTGAAGTCTAGAAGCAGCTGGTCGCTTCTGGCACACAGGGTGATGAGAGATTCGCTTTCCTTCTTCTGGAGGGCAAGGAGGGTGTTGAGGGCAGTGAAACGAGTTGAGGAGCACTTCTGTTGGTGGATTTCTTGAAGGGTAGACCAGATCTTGACTGGATCTTGAAGGACAGAGACGACATGGGCTTTCTGGGTCGCTTCTAGGCTAAGGAACAGGATCCCAGCCGCTTTGGAGCTGTCCTTTTGCCACTGTTTTTGCTCCTTCAAATCTTCTGGTTTTGTCTCCACTCCAGAGACTATCTCCCATAACCCCTTTCGCATCAATTCCGCCTGCATATCAATGCACCAGGTGCCATAGTTCTTCTCTCCAAGGGGGATAATCAAAATTTGACTTTCTTCAGCCATGGTGATAAAATTCGAGTTTGGATCGTCCGATCTTTGTAGAAATGGGTGGATATAGACGTAAGGGTTCTCGTTTATGGTCCCAAAGTTTCAAACCGATTGGACTACGGATGGCTGAGTGATCAAAATTTCAACCAACTGGGTGGCAAAACTTATCGGTCAATCCCTAGCCACAGCTCTTGCTACCATGAGAGAGTCTGATGCTGGATGGAGCTAGGGGACAGGAATTGGTGGTCAAAGATGATGACCACCTAAACTGCCCCATATGGGGCTAAAACTACGAAGTGAAGCAAACAAAACAGAGGTGGCTGACCACACAACACAACACCATGAAATATAACACCTAATCCAACAAGATCTTCTGCCAATTGGAATAGAGTTAGGACAAAACTTCCCAATAGGCTTTGAGAGAAAGGTCTTAGCTCTGTTACAAATGTCACACCCTTTAACATAGTGTGAAACCATCCTGCTCATCACAGGCCACCAATAGTTCATAGACACAAGTTCATATGTCTTGTATCATCCTCCATATCCAGCAATAGCAGGATCATGGTGCATAGAGATGATGCCTTGTTGAAGGGATTCATCCTTTGGTACATAGATTTTGCCTCAATATCGTATGAGTCCATCTTCTTCCACTTTCCACTCCTCCTCTCTAACTGCCTTCTCATTTCCTTCTTTCAGATCCTTAACTGCCTTCACCACCACGTTATCCCGCTTTTCAATCCTTTGAATCTGATCTAAAGCCCTTCTAACTCTTTATCCCCCACCAAGACTGTGGCTGGACTCAGCCCTAAGAAAATACTGCCCAGGGATCCCTGCTTACCTTGAATAAAGTATTCTTCTGGTAAAAGGATAATCTCTTCATTATCCTTGGAACCATCATCATGATCAGCATATTGGGAGAGAGCATCTGGTTTGCCTGAGCTCTCCCCTGGTTGGTGTTAGAGGATGAAGCTGAAGTAAGAAAGGTAGAGAAGCCAGCAAGCCTGTCCACAATTGAGCTTCTAAGGTTCCTTGAAGTACTGAAGTGCCTTGTGGTCTGTGAGGACAGTGATAGGAATAAGATTGACCTTCAAGGAGATAGCAACATTCTTCCAGAGTTCGAACAATTTCCAGCATTGCCTTGTCATAAATCTCATAGTTACATTCAGCAGAGAGAGACTTCGAGAGGAAGGCAATGGGGTGGTACCCGCCATCGTCCTTCTTCTACAAGAGAATAGCACCAAGTGCAAAGCCGGAGCTGTCAGCTTCAGCGAGATAGGGCTTGTAATCTTCTTGAAAAGACAGAACTGGTGCTGTGGTGACTGCCTTTTTTCAGATTGTCAAATGACTGTTTTTGCTGTTGATCCCAATGAAAGATAATACCTTCTGAGATAGATTGGGAAGAGTGTGAGCGATGGACAAGAAATCCTGGATGAAGCCGCAATAGAGTTGGGTGAATCCAATAAAAGACTGAACTTCTTTGAGGTTCCTAGGGGTTGGCCATTCTATTATTACTCCAGCAACTTTGACTGTGTCCATCTTGATTCTAGTTCCAGAGGGGATCTAACTGAGGTATTCTATTCCTGTTTTAAAACCCACACTTCTCCACTTTGAGGCATAGACCAAATTGTCTGAATCATTTACAGATTTCCCGAATCAACTCCCTGTTTGGGCTTGCAAGTTGTTGAGAAAAATACTAAGTAAATGAATAGTGCATCTCTCACTGATGGAAGTGAGAGTATAGTCGGTGGCGTTTGCAATCTAATGGTGCTTGGAGGCAAGATATTGTGAGGTAGTGGCAGAAGGAGTGGACACTGCCTATGGGAGTCGCTCTCAAGATTGTAAGGGTACGATTTAGAGGAATTAGATTGCATCCATTATTGGTAAGCTACAAAAAGTATGTTGGCATCTAAAAGGACAGGAGAACCATCATAAGAAGAGTCAATGTGAAATGCAAGCAGTCACCATAGTTGACTTAGAACTCATAAAGCGACAAAAAGTGATGTTACAAGTGGCTTTTGTGAGAGAATCTGATGCTGGATGGAGCTAGGGGACAGAGATTGGTGGTCAAAGATGATGACCACCTAAACTGCCCCCTAGGGGGCTAAACCTCCGAAATGAAGCAAACACAACAAAGGTGGCTGACCACACAACACAAGACCACGAAATATAACACCTAATCCAACATTTGCTGCTCTTAAATTCCTTTAATAGGCTGTATTGAGCACATATGTCAAACTGGGCAGCTTCCTCATGTGTAATCGCTGAGAAACTCAAATTACGTGGAACACATCATGCTCTCATTCACTCTGCACGAAAGGGTTCTGTGAGAGCCAACAAGAAGGGAAATTAATCAGTAGGAATTACAGAACTCGCCTAAAAAAAACTCAGATTCCACTTATTCTGAAGGATCAATGACACATATGGAGGGAGGGACATGTGATTGAAGTTTAAAAAATTCATGTTTTGAGTTTCTCACTTTCCCTCTACAAGTACAACCAGACTAAGTGAGGGGGAAATCATAGTCAAATTATTAGGTAAGATACCTTGGTAGAGCACATGACCCACCAACCACCATTTCCTCCTCACAAGGTAGGTTCAAGACTACAGGCTCTTACATGTGATTCAAATGACACTTAGAGGTCTGTCCCAGCCATTTTTTCCTTCTGTCATTTTCAGCTGATCAGCTGATCACAGGCAAAACTCAATCGGCGGTGTTTCAGATGGACATTATAGCTGGCCGTATAGTACGGTTCATGTCGGATGTCTTTCCCTGTGTTCAGAACCCGTGCACATACAACGAAGGAAAATACAACATGTTTAGCCCTGTGGAAAGTCCAGGCAGGTTTGTTGAAGGATTACCAGGTCTGGTTTTTTACCAGAGTCCACTCCGGTGAAGTTGCAAGAATACCAGGTGGCAATCCAGGTAATTCAAAAGGGAGGACTGGTAAATTACCAGAGAGAGTGGAGCGGGGATGAAAGGACCGCACCTCGGTTTCCAGTGCTCCAGACTGGTTATTTACTTGTGTCCAGACTGGACTTCAACAGGTAAATAACCAATTATTTTACCATCTCACCCAGTTTCTGTTCGATATTCTCACAGGGACTCCTTATTTGATTACCGGGCACGGTATTCTCAAAATCGCCGCTCTTGCTCACATATTCTCGTAGAAATATTGTTATAAAAAGAGAAATGATAATTGCAACCCGATGTTGTGTGAATCCCTGGTTCCCTCCTCTAGACACAGGCTATCAGCCTAGCCACAAACAAAGCAAGTAAGTCGAAGGAAGACAAGCAAGAGAGCACGAACGGAGCCTGCTTTAGCAATCTACTAATACGACGCCTTCGCCTTCGCCTTCGCCTTTCCGCCGTTCGCGCGCCCCTCGTCCGCCTTCTGCTGCCTCTATCCTGCTTCCACTCCGACTCCTTTCCAAGGCACAATAACGATCTGCATGACCGAGTAACGAGTAATTAGAAGAAGACAACATTGAACCACAATGAAAATGAAGAGGACAAACCTTGGTACAGTTTCTTGCGCATCGCCGTCGGAGCTTCCTCTTGCGCTTCGCGTCCTCCAAGTCCTTGTACAAAACTCGCTCGAACATCTCGATTGCTACAAATTAAGCCTACACCCGAGTTAGAGGAAGAAGACGATGAAGGTAGTGACATGACACAAGAATGAAGGTACTAACCTTCAACTGCTCATCACCAATACCCGGTCTGCTGCTCCACTGCTCTCTTGACGTATTATCGGCTCGATTGGGATGAGGGTTCCTTGCATAAACGTAAGACAAACGAGTTAGAAGTTGTCTGTGAGAAGGCGAACCGAGATGGGCCGAAAGTGCAAAATGAGTGTTTGAAGGAATCTAAGGAATAAGGAGTGTTATCAGCGTATTTCAAACGTTTAAAGCAAGGCAAAAGCGTATAGAAATTGAAAGAAAACGCGTCACTTCTTCTTCAAGCTTCAAGTCCCCCCTCCACGGAACAGCTACACTTTCAAACCAAACCAAAGGTCGCGAAAACGATTTCCACGCCTACAAAGCCATACTATATATTCTAAAACACTCACAGAGTGTGAAGATGCGGCTAGAGCACCTTCCCATCCCCTTGTACGCGTTCACTACATTCCTTCGAATTCCTTCACTCCGAGACCTTCCCATCAACCGACGCGTCGCTACTTAGCTGGAGACATAAGAACCATCTAAGAACCCACATTCATTTGTCATAAAGGAGCCCTGACGTTGAAATGGCATCGAATGTTCGTCGAGGCAGGGTTCCCAAAAAGTGCTGAAGGCGAGAAAAAACGCGTTTTTCGCGTCAAAAACCTGCGATGGGGTAGAAACGAGATGGGGGGATGTCGATATCGATTTAGGAGGAGGATGGCACGGGAATAATGCCGTTTGAGGGAGTCGAGGAGGAGTCGGGTTCGTCGATTTTGAAAACTTTCTAAGTGCACGGTCTGAGACAAATGTGGCCAAACATTCCTCGAGTTGCTCAGCAGACAACGGACGCAAAGTCCTCAACTCAACAACAGCTCCAGCTCCAGCGTAGCCTCGGCGCCCTCGAGTACCTGAGTCAAACTATTCGAAAGAAGGGCGGAAGATTGATGATCTGAGGTGGAAGGGTGGCGAGGTGATTCTCCGGTGTGTTTCTTGTTGACTTGACAGAGAAGTCGAAAAAGGGTAGCTTCTGCATTGTGGCCTGGGCATCTGTGCGGTGACAGGCGTTTACAGATGCGAAGTTTGCACTTTGGAGACTTCTCTGTGCAAGGAAGTTCCATTCTCACTTTGTCTGATTGCAGCGCTGTCGCTGTGCAGGAGAGGGGCACAGGTATCTTCCTCATCTGCCTATGCCTATACCTACCACAGCCTACCATGACGAGCAGCCCTTTTTGACGATGGACGGCGCTCTTAAATTAACTTCAGCCCATAACGATGACTCCGTCCTCCAGAACTGTGCTTAAGCAGAAGAAGATCCTCATGTCTGTGGACTGAGAGCTATTGCAACAGTTTTGTAAAAGACAGATAATTTCCTTCTGCTTTGGTACAGTATCTGGAGGCGTACAGGATTGGGATCTTTATCTGGTATGGTCTTCCTCCGTTTTTTTTTCTCTCCGCTGAAGATTTCTTGTGTTCGGTAGCTCTCATGCTCTCAATCGTCCCCGCCATGACTTTGACTTTCCCCTCGCCATCTATCATCTTGCCACCGCCCGTCTTTCGTGGCTTCACAACGATTCCTCTCCACCTCTCCCGCTCCCTTTCCGCAGGAGCAGAATCTTCTGAGGTGTGGATGTGGATGGACGAAGTGCTGGTCTATTGGGCAAGTTCTCTCCCGTCTCGGAACTTGTTGAGGGCTACGACATGTCGACAGCCGCCTGGTGCCGAGAGATGGATCACAGAGATAAACCTCAACAGTAAGCTAAGTTCTTTCTTTTGCTCAGGCGTTAACATAACTCGTTCGTTTTGTAGTCCCGACTCCGCTTTGCCATGGCCCACTTGCTCTCCCTTCGATTGGCCATTCCCGATATCAACCTCTAGCGAGCATCGGCAGGAGTCTCATATGTTGAGATTTCGAAACAACGGGATGCAATTATCGATTTGCGATGAGTTTATGAACATCCATGTCTGTTCTCACTCGCACTCATTCAGGACTAATCGCTTCAAACAGACTTTCAATCATACTCCGCACAGCATGGATTCTAGCTGGAGTTTGTCCCACATCCCACATGACAGGTATCTCCTCTCGCTTCTACCACCGTTGTGTTCTTTCTCCTTCTAACTCATTCTCCTTTTAAGCAGTGTCCGATCTTTTTGGCATGATTCTCACCATCCTCTCTCTTCATCCGCCCCTCCTGTTCGACCGAAACCGACTTGTCAACTCCCTGTGTTCCTGTCCCTCCGCAACTTCTCTTACCGACACCTCAGGAACTGAATAACCCTCAGCAATTGAGCGCTTTTGACTGTGGCCACACTCACTTGTCTTATCTCCATAGCAAGCTCGCTCCGTTTCCCCCCAGTCCGCCACTGTGTGAGGTTATCCGGCTAGAATTCGAAGAGGTCATGCTCATTGTGAGATAAGGCTTAGAAAGAGGGGATACTGACTTATCACAATACTCCAACAATCATCCTGCTCCCTGTGCTGTTTCCATCTGACCTAGCGGCTAAGCTTCAGAGTCTATCAAAGTCGAATCGAGATTCAAGAACGACAAAGTTGAGGTGGAGAACAACATGGCCAGTGCACGGACAATCTTCTCGGTAGGGGTGAACCATTCGAACCAAGCTCTTTCTGGAGAAAGAGGTGGAAGAGGAAGCGAACGGAGAGATGGGTGGATGATGGGATGGGTGCAGTGTTAAGGTATCGAGATGTTGGAAGAGATTTGTGAAATGAGACATTTCAGCATTGCCCCCGTAGTTTAGGATGGAACCGGCCGGTTAAACTTGAGCAAGAGAGGACACACCTGGATAGTGGATCGTATTTATCATGCAGGCAACCTGCGTCAAACCTTCCTCCAATCAACTTGTATAGTTCTCCTGAGTACTCGTCGCTTCTCCTGGCAATGGCTACGCGATGGCTCATTGGAAGTCGATGGAGATGCCTTGGGGTGTCACGGTTTCGGAGAAGCCTGTTAGCAACGGAGCTTCAAGAATCTAATCTGCCCCAAGATGAAGGCCGTCTTCTCTCCCCTGCCAACGGCGCCGAAAGTCTCAATTGCGATTTCTTGGATGATCCGTTACGCTTCTGCCACCCCTCCCTTTGCTTCGAGCATCGCAGAGAGTCGGCGAGTGAGATGAGCTCGTTCAAGTTCTAGGAAGATCTGTTATCATATCAATCCGAAATCAGCTCCTCAGTGCGTAATGTAAGTATAAGAAGAATAGGGAAAAGCGAACCTTTCCTTCCGTAACATCCCTCAGACAGACCGTCAGTCCCTCTCTCTCATCCTCCTCTGCCTTTCCCGCCTCCCAAACCTCCATCACCGCTCCAACCATCTTCTTCGTGCTCTCCCTAAGTTGTCCATGCTTCTTATTCAACGCCTGAACCTGCTCCTTCAGTTCATTCCAGTCTCTCCTTTCACTCAACAACTTCACGATCACCAAAAGCATTCGTGTCGTCGAAGGCTGGTCAGATGCCGAACTGGTTTGTTTTTCGAGAGCGAGAAGGGCGGAAAGCGCTTCTTAGACCTGTAAAATTCTCTATTCAGCATGTTTTGAGCCCTGATAAGTAGAGAAATCGCGACAAACATTGAGAATGGCTAGCGATTCGTATCAGCTCGTCCACCTGGCTCGTGAAATCAGCATGCAGCAGTTAGTTCAGCCTGGCATTTCTGCTCCAAGGAACAACTACTCACCGAGGTGCGTGTACTACTTGATCCTGATTGAACTCGGGGTGTCGTCGCAGTGGTTTTGCCTGCAGAAATGCGAATCATTGAATACTGGCTTCCCCAGTAAAAAACAGCTAAAAAACCTGTTTACTCACCAGTAAAAAACCAGGCTCGACGTTCCCGCTTTCTCGCCCGGTATTGGTTCATTTTTACCAGCCTTGCCCAGGTAAATTACCGGCACTAAAAACCAGTGGTCAAAAAAAACTGGCCTGGACTGTTCACAGGGTGTTTAGTTTTATGCCTTCCCTTTTAATCTACCCCTCCATATTGTTGTGCACCTTCCGGCAAGGTCAATCTGTTGTAGTTTCTTCCTTAGTTACTGCTAACAGATGCTTTGCTTTATTATCTATGCTTCAAGTTATGATCCAGGTTTACGGTCAAAACGGCTTTCATGTGACACTCTTTTTTGTTTTTTTTTGGTTCTGTTGGAAACCAATGTGCTGAGGAGTGAAGCTAGGTACCACTTGGTTGCGTTTGGCTGAGCTCTTGCAAATGCATGAGCACCAGGAAATGTGTGTTTATATCGCCTATAGCAGTGGCAACTAGAAAGTAGTGGAACATTCCAGAAAACTAAGGAACTTTGGCATCGAGTGGCAACGAAACTAAACTGCAAAATCCAACAGGTTCATATAAGACTTGATTGTTGCGAAATTATACGGATTTGTGTTTCTTGGAGTTGGCCTGTAAATATATTGACCGGGATAGCAATGCGACAGTTTCAAATTTCATTAGAATAATCAGGCTTAACAACACTTCGAAACATAATCGGGATGGTTGCGAAAGACGACACCCAGTTTGGTGAACTGTTCTCCTGGCTCCTGGAGCACCAGAAATATCAAAGCTTTCCGTTCAAATTGCAGATCAACCATGGTACGCACACAGCTCATCCATCTTGATGCCTTTAAGTTAATCCAGCAGCTGGCATTCGTGGACTTGTCGCCACTCGTGACATACCGTTTTCAAGCGAATTAGCAACAATTCCTGCTGGCGCATTGTTAAATTCTCACACTCTCAAGTCGTACTACAGCTCTGACTTACAATCTGCCTTTACCACAACACAACTATTGTCGCTTCATTTGGCACGTTATCGCAAAACCATTTTGTGTGAAGGAGACTTGTCTGCGCCGGGCTTTGTCGAATGGAACCATTTCTTGAACTCCTTTCCGCAGGAATACAACTGGCCAACCTGGCACCGAGAGCAGATTTGGAAGAGGCTCCAAGGGTTTGCTCCCGAAACCCTGTCAAAGAAGGTGGAGGATGTAACACACCGACTGGCGATAGACTGGAAAATAGTGGAAAAACTTTGGGTAGGTACCTTAAAACGCTTCCGAGTACAATAATGACTTCGATATCAGAATGAAGGACGAGAAAGCCAAGACTGCGTTGACATGGAGTATTTTGAGTGGGGATGGTGGACTGGTACGTGCATTGAATGTCTTAGTCTATGAACCATATGATGTTGGCGCAGTAAATACACGTTGTCTCTACTACGATCTCAGGAGGAAACCGTCGGTGGATAACAATTTGACTTTGGCACCAATTCTTGAGTAAGCCATCTCAATTTTGGCATGGTAGGATGTGCTTGACGGCTCTGAATCAGCATGGTGACTGTTATGGACCAAACTACAAAGCAACCACTAATATCTGATGTAGGCAAATCACTCCGCCAAAACTTCAGTCCGTGTGCCGCTTTCATATCGGTGCAACATGCCTGATTCACTTGGAAGTGCTCCATACTTGTTGGCCCTCCAGAAAGAGCATCTACTTTCCCATCACCGTTGATCATGCATGCACCAGCGAGCACTTCCTCCGGTACCAGCGGCTTGTTTCTTCGGAAAGGCAGCGAGGTATTGCTGTCATATGGGGCACACAGCAATGCTCTCCTTTTGGCTGAATACGGATTTGTTCTTTCTACGTCGCCGGAGACACTATCCAGCCTCACTCTCGATGTTTCAAGCCTAATCGAAGCCTTTTTTCAGACCACAGATGCAAAGAGGAAGGCGCAAACCCTGCAGGAGGAAGGCTATTGGGGGTGCGTCAGTACCGTCTCATGCGGGAGATCTGAGCCTCGTCGACAGAGACTACACCTTGCACTGTGACTTTACGTCTTTTCGACTGCTTGTGGCTCTTAGGCTGCTCGTTGCCGACAGCGACGAGCAAGCATGGCGGAGCATGCTGCATGGAGAAAAGGAGATCATCTCCTGCAGGAACGAAGAAGCCGTGTTCAAGAAAATAGTTTCTGTGTGCACAGTTCTCAAGAGAGACGTAGAAAGGAAGCTAACCCGCTTGAGAGAACTGGTTGATGATGGCGAAGAAAATGAGCTGTGCAAAAACATTATAGTAATCTGCGAAGAAGAGCTTTATTGTATAGATCAAAATTTGGGAAGGCACACATAATGCAATGTAGAGGTCATCGAGTCCACTGGACGTTGTCCTTAGTGGCTCTCCCCATGCGATATACCTCCTTCTCCACCATCCTTCTCCCCATAGTCTCTGTCCGTCTGTTTTTCCCATTGCCATTGCTTCGAAGTGGAACGTTGTCAATAGAATCCTCTTCATCCCCCTCACTGTCCTCATCCCGGTCATCTGCCTTCCTCTTGCGCCCACGCAGAGCTGCTCCCACGTTAATGTTAACCGCTGGTGGGACCGTAAACCCAAAGGCTTTGCCAACTTTTCGTAGGTCCAGTTCGTGAACGTTGAAGATGCTTTTTAGCGAGTAAGAGGCGTATGACTGGATATAAGATCGGAACCCATCCCGTGCAGATTGATTCAAATAATAATTTTGGGATATAAGTTTCTCGAGCTGCAAAAAGCTGTCAGGTCTACAAAGTGAGTTAACAATTTGAACGTACCTGGCCTTGAACGTTAGCCATTTTTTCTTCTGGGAAGCTATATTCATTGAGAGGGACCTTTGCAGCTTTGAGAAAACGCAAGAAACCAAGTTCGGACGGCAATAGGAACATAAGGCTCTTTCCATCCTTGCCAGCTCGAGCTGTGCGGCCAACCCGGTGAATATAATCGCGGGGATCGTCCGGCGGGTCGAATTGGATAATCCAGTCGACTTTGGGGATGTCGAGCCCACGAGCAGCTACATCGGTACACAGAAGTATGCCTGACGCAGCGTTGCAAAACTCGAAAAAAGTATTGGTCCTCTTCTGTTGCTTTTGTTTGCCCTGCACGTTTTGCCTCAGTAGTTGAATGCGTTGGAAGGGCCAAACCTACATGGAGATCCAGGGTGGGAATGTCAACATAGTTCAACAATTCGGCATGGTATTTAACGGAATGGCAGGAAGAAAAGAAGACAACAACTTTTTTCTTCAAATTTCGTTTTAAAAACGTAAAAAGGAGCCGGAAGCGCTGATCACTGTCGCAAACAACGTATCCCTGCTCAAGTCTGTCTGCCGTACTAGATTCTTTTTCGGAGTCCACGCTGATGAAAAGCGGACCAGGACGCAATGAGATGCGTGCGAGATCGGAGACTTTGGTAGTCTGAGTAGCAGAGAATAGCATGCTCTGTCGGTTCTCTATCCACAACCCAGAATGAGCTCTACCCGCTGGCAGAAAAGAAGTTACGACAAACCACTGGGAAGCAGCGCAATGATCTTCTTCATTTCCTCCTCAAATCCAATCTCGAGGATGCGATCAGCTTCATCGATTATCAGCGTCTTGAGATTCTTTGTGACAAATCCTTTGGTATTCTGTGACAAGAATCAAAGAATGATCAGCGATAACATCTAAATACAAACTTGCAAGTGGTCCAACAGCCTTCCTGGTGTTGCTATCACGAGGTTGACACCTTTAGCTAACTTTTCTGCCTCAGCTTTCCTATTCGCGCCACCCATGACGAGAGCGAAGGTTTGGCTATGATGTTTCATGAGGTCTTTCGCAACCCCAAAAATCTGCATTGTTAATTCTCTCGTTGGAGAAACGACGATCGCTCCGGTCCCTAGCAAACATGAGTCAACACAAGCGCACAATTCTGAGGCAATGCAGTACCATTGCGGGGTTTGAACTTCAACTTGGACAGCATTTCCACCGCGGGAATCAGAAATGCTAATGTCTTGCCGCTGCCTGTATGAGCCGCACCTAAGACGTCCTTTCCTGCGAGGAGAGGAGGGATGGTTCGCGCTTGGACCTCCATCATCGTCTTAAAACCCATCTCATCCAACGCCATTGCAGTTTGTGAAGTAAGAGGGAGAGTATTAAAAGGAACCGGCTCATAACGACTCTGTGAAGAATCAGAAGTCATCGAGGCTACTGGATCCTGCCCTGCTGCCTTCATAGTCTCGGCTTCGAGCCGAGGCTCTGTTTCAAGCTCCGAGTGCTTTCTCTTCTTCTTGTTCTCCTCCTCCTTCACACCGTCTTCGAAGAGCTTCTCACTTTCTTCTGTCCTGGTTTTCCCACTATCTTCAATAGCGATTGCATCGTGCGTCCGCTCTACGACATGGCTATTCTTATCTGTGAGCTCCCCTCTCTTCCTGCGCGTGCGATCCTTCCGTGCTTTTCGAGAAACGTCGCTTGTTGCAGGATAGGCGGATATGGATTCTTCCCGCTGAGCTTGAGCGTCTGAAGTCATCTTCACTCCGCGTGAACTGTTGTAGCTTGGTGGCTGGAGAGCGACAGAAAGTAGTTGAACGTTGAACTTCGATCAAAAAAAGTTGTAGGAAACCCACCCCTCAGGCTGGCTTGGCCCCTCGCTTTTGTTTCTTCCCTTGTTTGCTAGCCACCACAGTAATTTAGTCCCCAGTAATTATTTTTTTGACATTCCGGGTGCGTTCTTCCTCTACCATGGTTTGTCAGCCGCGAGCAGGCGGTGGGTGTTCAAGTTATCAAAACCTTCACCTTCTTGGCCGTCAACAGCTTTCCCATGGCGTGCACAATTTCTGTTTCTGACAGCCGTCCCCAGTTACATTTTAGATGCCAGGCAATGAGCAAAGGATCCATCACAGCAATAACCCATTCACCGTTATGGAAAGAGTCAACAGGCAGCTAACTTGGACTTTGCCAGGTGTATCGTGGCCATATGAACAAGAATTTACCGCCCTCACCTCGTAAGCTCCCAACTTCAAATGTAAACCCAGCTTTCCGGTACTTTGGGATTCCACCTTCGGTTCTCGCTTGGAGACCAAAAATACCTTCGAGAAACTGGAGCATATTCTGGGCTATCCTTCTCACCTCTTCATCCTATTGGTACTATGACCGTCGCGAATGCCGCAGCATTAGAGAGGAGTACAAGAAGGAAGTCGCATGGATAGGCAAGACGGACATGAAGACTCCACTAGAATGGCCACGTCGGTGTACAGTGGTGGCGACCAGTGTATGGGATGATGGAGATGAGGGCAGGAGTGTAACTTGGTTTAAACGACATGTGAAGGTAAGTCGTTTCTCCATCCAAATTCCAAGCATACGTCACTTCGCGATAACAAGCTTTAATGTCTCTAATTTTGGGTGGTGGATTGGTGTAGCCGTACCTGATTGCAGCTGGCATGGACCTTCGTATTATTCATGGCACCCGGCCCGGCGATTTGGCTAGAATCATCCACAAGTCGATTATCGATCAGCGTATTCTTCTGGCAGTACCTGAGACATCGTCACTTACTCCCCAAGAAGAAGCCCTACGTGACACAGAAGGTGGAGTGATTGTCATGGGTCGGCAAGCTCTCAAAGAGTATTTCTGGGCATTGAGGCGTGGATGGACAGATGTCATTGACGTCGAAGAGGAGTTAAAAATTCAAGCTGTAGGAGTGGAAGATCGAGAACAAGAAAGGATTGTGCGAGAGCTTGCGAAGGAAGATGAGATGACAAAGGGACCATTCGACGATGCCACCGAAAGCATTGGGACCTCAGGTCGCATGTCATTTCCTCCTCAAGGCATGCTTCCTCCCTATCAACCTGCTGCGCCGAAGCCTCTATCAACGAGCCAAGTGCATACTATTTTGCCGCCAGATGATTTTCCTCGACAGCCGCCTCTTTTACTTGTGCCCTTCGTCCATCCCGTTGGGCTGCGATTTTGGCCACGCAAGATTTTTCGTTGGTTCAATCGGCGGTTCGAGGCGCGGGAAGGAGCGGAAGCTGCACTCATGCTAATTCAGAATCAGACCAGGCCAGTTTCTCCGCCATCATCTATGTCAGGACTGTTGCGGGAAGAGGAAGTGCAACAAGTTCGTGCTGGTCGAATTACAGAAGCCGATCTAAATACGGCTGTCGGATCTGGGTTGACAGGGTCTGTTGATCTCGATTTCCTGTACGAACCTTCAGAAGCGTTCCATGCACGTAGTACCCTTCTTCGTCGACCCAGTCAGATACACGTCGCCCGCACAGAATACTACGAAAAGACGCTGCCTCCGCTGCTGCGGACTACCAGAGAACTGTCCCGGCACCTTCGAGAACCGACTAAGCAAGAGGTCAAGTATCCGCCGAAGAGCGAAGCAGAGCTTCGACAACAGCGAGTGGATAATGAACGCCGTTGGAGGAACGAACTAGAAGGATGGGCAATTGTCCGCAGAGGGAGTGGCATTGCGTGGACCGATGGTATGGAGGTTTTAAACACCTTTCGTCATTCCACAGAGGAGGAGCGAGCTCATTGGAGTGAGGAAAAACGGCATTGGGAAGAAGTATGGGCACGTAGAGAAAGTCAATTCGTGGAAGGGGAAGAGTGACGCTGGGAACATAGAGGAGCAATGTTCCTAAGCAGCATCGCAATTGATCTGACAATGATTGTCCCTCTGTTGCTTCTGCCACGACTCAAGAGAGTGGGGATATTGTCAGTCCTAATGTCGGTCCGATACTTGCAAACAACTCTCGCATTATTTTGGACTGTAGATGAGGGTAGGCTGAAAGCTGAAACAGAGTGCTTCCTATACATATGTTGGTTTTACTTCAGTCTCCTCAGGATGCTTACCAGGGAAAGTATATAACGTGAATGCACCGAGATGCACCTATTTCCAAGAGGAGTCTCCCCATATAAATTTGGTATCATCTAGTGGCCCTACTATAGGTCATTGCGATGCGCCGGTGCTATGGAATAGTTGTGGATATGGTGCTTGTAGATCTTTCTGTGTAGCATGTGGACTAGGTTGATATATAATGTCAACAAGTCGGTGCTTTTATCCGCGACCTCAACCCACCTCCATTTCTTTATCACCGTTCCAAGGCCATTCCCATTATTTCTGAAGTGCGGAAAATTGCAGCGAGGATGTCACGCTTGGCTTATCCGAGTTTGCTTCCCTTCGCAGACTGTCGCACCAGAATAGTGCCTTAGAGCAGTATTACGGCATTCAATCACCAGAAAACTCCTATCTTTTTCTGGATTATCCGTGAGCAGTTGGCTGCACTTGGAGGAGGTTAATTTGTCCGTTCAGAGTGGCCAGAATCTCGTCGGGGAGCCCCTGTCGACCTTGACAGTCGTGCCGCAGTATTGGATGCAAGAGGAACTCCATCAAAATGGAGATTCGCTTTTGAAGACATTAGTTTTCCGCGTCCAGCCCTACAGGCGCCTGTGTGCCAGTTGGTACGGCCTTAAACCTGACTTTCTGAGCTAACAACAGGATACAGTGTTGCCTCTACCTGAAACAGGGTACAAATATAGAGCAGCTTGAACCAAGCCTGAAGAAGACTTTTACCGACCGTTACCTTGCATCTGGCCTTGACGGAGGTGCCTGGAGCCTGGCAGAAAACGATCGCAGGAGGAGTTTCTACTTTTTAGGTTGGAAGTCCAGAAAGGCGAGCAGGATATCATTATCTTCCCCATTATTCTGACCGGAATGTTGCAGCACCGGAATATGTATGCCGAAACAGATCTATTTGATGACGAGATCGATAAACTTACGCCACACACTGAAGAAGGATGGGGTGACTTTGTCATACCCATGCAACCGCATTAGATCGCTGCGGAAAGTACACTGTGACACAATCTCTGCAACAGCGACAATTATTTCAAGTCATGTTCCTAGGACCGCTTCTGGATGGACAAAAAGGAAAGGATCGTCATCCTCTTGTTCCCCCTGGCGGTCTTCGTGATCATCCTGGTTCTCTCCTTGCTCTTCTACCTCGCCTCGTACTTCAAGAATATATTTTTCCTGTCATCAAAAGTCAGATAAACTAAGGCAATAACAAAAAATGTCACCTTAGCCAACTTTTTCAGAACCTTCTCTATCAGGTCCTTCTCTTTCTGTAGTTCGTCCATATTTTCAATCTCCCCTTCTTTCTGCTCAAGATACCACTGCACGACCTCGCTCTTTCGCATACCTCGACTCGTCTCTCTTTCTACTTCTGATAATTTGAAGACCAACAGGTTTATAATTGACATATATCGTTCGTATGTGATCTTCGTTTTCTGCTTTGCTGCGGGAGCGTGAGCTAAGGGAGAGGTAGGCGGAACAGGCGAGGCGAGATTTGTCTTCGTTTCTTCACCGTTTTCATCGCTCAAATTTCCACCTCTTCCGCCATTTGTACCATCATCCTCCATCTCGACATCATCCTTCTCAACATGTATAATAGACTGCCGAAGGAGATTATACGCCTCTCGTACATTGGCCGGTGTAATCTTTGCGATTGTTAACAATATATTGAAGGATGGATGACAAACAACCTACTTCGGCTTTGCAGTTGGCGCGAGCGATAGCTTCGGATAAACGTATCATGCTTTCCAGCTGACGCACCGTAATCCGATAACTATTTCTACCAAATCCAGTGCTGTCGTCTTGTCTTAACAGCCTATATTTTTCTACAAGGACCTGACTGGCAGCAACTGTCATCTGCGTCACATCATTAAACGGAAACATCAAGTCGAAGTCACAACATACTTTGGGGTTGAAAGTCCTGGCGTATCGAATGTATCTTTGTAAAGCATCCGTCCCAAATTCAGGATTGATTGCATCGTTTTGAAAGCGATGAACGTTCACAATGTGCTGCGCTAGTTTCGTATCCACCTCTTGATCACATTCGTCCAAAACGACAAAAAATAAATCAAAGCGACTCATGATCGGCGCAGACATCATAACATTCTGACGGAGGGAGAGTTTCCTATTGTAGCGGCCACCAATAGGATTAGAAGCAGCTAGGATGGCCGTTTTCGAGTTGAGTGTGGCCTGAATTCCCGCTTTGGCAATGGAAATGGTTTGTTGTTCCATGGCTTCGTGGATAGCGACTTGGTCGGAGAGGTCCATCTTGTCAAATTCGTCAATCGCACAAATTCCGTTATCAGCCAGCATTAAAGCTCCTGCCTCAATCGTAAATTCCCCTGTCTCTTCATCTTTGACGACCGCTGCAGTCAAACCAGCAGCCGAAGATGCCTTCCCGCTGGTGTAAACGGAGCGAGGCAAAAAGCCGCACACATATCTAACATCCAAGATGATGAGCCATCGGATGTTGAGTCATGTTAAGCGAACGCACTTAAGGAACTGTGACTTGGAGGTTGAGGGATCGCCAACAATGCAAATATTGATATCTCCCCGTAGGTGGATACCTTCGGAAGTAACTTTGTGCACACCGCCCATCAATTGTAGGAGAATACCCTTTTTTACGATTTCATGTCCTTGATACATTGTCAACCCATGGCTCAAAGCAGTTAAATCTGAGAGAGACGAACCATAAACAGTCGGAGCAATACTTTTCACAAGACGCTGAAAAATATCCCTACTCTGAACCATGTGTTGAAGTTCTTCGATCTCTTCCCTTGTTAATGAGTCCAAAAACGTCTTCCGGTCCCTCGTTCCAGACATGTCCTCGTCAGTTCCCCTGACGTTAACTGAATTGTTCTAGTCTCGCGTTAACGTGACGCCAACCGCACACGGGTTGAGAAGCGTACGCGAACGTCGGCGCTCTGCACCATGGCTGCTAGAAAAGCAGTCTTATATGTGAGATCCCGTACACCTAAAGTCTTGAGACCACCGACACCCATGCTAGTTGCTGCAAGTCCTCCCGTCCCGCCTCGCCCATCACGAACCATCTCAGTGTTCACGCCTGGGAGGCCTTCTTAACTTTAGCGCAAAGTTCTAGACGAGAGAAAACTCGTTGAAGCGTACCTAACGCCGCAACGTCCGGGACTACAATAAAGCACCCCGTGAAAATACATCTGTCTCCGGCTTTTGCGCGTTCCACTGAGCTTCCTCTCAAAATGACGTCCATCCTGTGTTGTCCTCACCATTTCGACCAAGAAAGTAAATGACGCGACGTACGAACGGGGCATCGAACCAGTGGGTATCTCGCTGCTGTTCTCTTGGATCCGAACCTTTTGCCAATCCCAGAAAGTACATTGCCCAACCACGAGCTTCCAAGCGAGTTGGTTGGCACATTGAGGATTAGGACATATACCTGGCTACAGGCCGGGCCGGATAAGCTACTTTCCATAGGTGCCATCACTTGGAAAAGCAAACCTCTGTATATCTAAACTGCTGTTCAATGCCGTCGACAGTCGTTTTGCAAACCTCACAAACAAACGTCCCTCTCACAAGCTCTGGTCTGACTTCGCTTGTGCGGGTGACGGTTCCAGATACGGAGACTAATCGTCCGATAGAAGCTGTGCGGAGAGAGCGGATGGAATGTGTAAGAGGTAGGTTATAAAACGCTAGCTGAAATGGTCGGGGTGCTCCAGTAGACGCATTTGAGTTTGGTGAAGTTGATATGTAAAGCCAACCAGGGCAAAACCGAGACACCAAGTTTCTCAACCCTGCTAAGAGGAAAGGAAGGAATCTATAAAGGGTTGACAACTTTCCACCTGCAATAACGGGAAGTTTGAAAACGAACCGATAGTACTGATCAGAGATGGCTCGGGCAAGTACCTCTTCATTCTCCAGCAGGTGCGAAAAGTCCACGTAGAGAGTCGTGAGCTTGAAAATGCTGAAATTCTTGATCTGTTGAAGATACATGCGGTCTCTCAACCAAAGGCCTGTCTCGTCCTCATCCTCGCTGGCGTCATCATCGGCTGTCTCCGCATGCTCTAAACCTGGAGGTACGGGAGGAAGAGGATAGTCCTTTTGATTTCCAAAGCTGATACTTTCATCATCGCCTGTCCTCCAGAATCTCGAGCTACTCACCATTCGACAAAAGATTCCCAACTCTCCCTCACTTTCTCACCTGTCTCGTCACGAACTTTGGGTACATTCACATCATCCCGAAAAACTGCGGTTCTAGCTCTTCGTCGCGCTGTAGCCTCACCAACGTTAGCATTTATACCATTCGCTCTTGAGGTCGCGACAGATGCTGAAGATTGGGGTTCAACGTTTCCTAACTCGGAGCTAAGCACTAGGTGTCTTGTTAGGAGATACCGCAACTAGACAGCGAAGGACATACTTTCTCTAAGGAGAAAAAAACAAAAGGGAAGTATCACGATGGTCGTCGTCTCAACGCGTCACGCCGCGACGCGTTGTGGGTGGGACAAATTCAGACACATCCAATCCAACTGATAATCATCCACCATCCACCATCAGCAACTATCAGCGTTCCCTCATCCCAAACATTTCTTCTTCACCATGGACGGTTCTGGCAAGAATACGGTCCAAAATCTCCTCCTTTTTCTCCAAGCGGCTAGCACAAACCCAGCGAATCCCACCGCCTTAGGTTTTGACCTAAACTACCTTGATAATTTTTTGCGCACAGACACCAAGACGTACTTCAGAACCCTCATGGAGATATCCAGCGAAAGGGATCACTTAGGCAGGGAAGTTCGGTTTCAAGCTGCTGTCCAATTCAAGAATGGGTTAGAGAAAGGCTGGAGAAATGAGTGCGTTTTCATCCTTGCATAGTAGAGGAGAAGTGTTGGCTAGGACATGTTTGCGGGATAATAGGATGGCTTCATTGATCTGTTCGATTCCTGCTACTCATTCCTTAATGGCCACTGGGCATTCCATTCCTTTCAATGTTCTGAGTTCTGAGGGCATTGGCATAGGTCACTAGATCAAGAGACGAAGGCGGCATTACGCGATGCTTTGTTCAATCTGGCTTTGGATGCAGATTCTCTCGTCTGTTTTTTCTGTCCTTTTGAAATCTAGCAGAACATCATGCAGATTTCCAAACAAGCGGTTCAATCAGTAGCTCGCGTGGCCCGTTTCGACTTGGATAAATGGTGCGCTCAACTTGTGTCGAACCTCTGTCATCTATCTCATTCATTTGCTTAGGCCTCAGCTGTTCTCTAATCTTTCAGATGTATTGACCTTTCATGCCTCACTTGAGACAGACGAGGCACGCATTCTATCGCTCCGCAGCCTTCAGACCATGAAGGTAAGAACTGCAATTTCCGAACCGAGTTGGTTAATCACAATTCATAAAGGCGGCAATTAAGGCCCTCTGCAGTAATCGCATGATGCGGGGCAGGCTCTTCATGGAAAGCATGACGCCTACTCTGTTCCCTACGTTAATGGCTCTCTACGAGAACTACTTTCAGAGATTCAGGGCTCAGGTTCAGAATGAAGCGGTTGGGGAAGATCAATCGGGCAACGACCTCATGCTGTCGCATCTTTCATTCAGATGCCTCAGCTTATTGTTGGTATATGGATACCCAAAACCACAAGATATTGCCGAACCTTCTGTGAGCACGCGAGTGTGACGGCCAATGAGCTCGAGCTCAGTTCTATTATAGAGTTTCTTCCGAAGTAGTGTTCGTGTATTACGGTCGCTTGTGTCGCTGCGGCAGGGTTATTTCTCGAGTACTACTTCGATCATGCGATGCTCTTTCAAGCCGCTGAACAAGCACTTTCTCGCCTTCGGGAAACTCTACCGCTCCTTTGCCGACAAAGACAACCGATCGCTCCTTGCTATGGGCGAAGGGCACAACATCCTCGCGCTCTATTGGGGTTTGTTAGAAACAGCTACCTCAGACGGCACCTGGGAGAAGGTACGAGGAGGCGACGACGCTTTCATTCCTGAAAGCTTTGTCCTTCAAGCCATGTTGGTTATCAAGAATCTCTTCTTCGACTGGCACGGCGATACAAGTGGGAATGACGGTACTTCCATACATTCCTATGCAAGAACGCCATTGATCAAATTTGACTAGCAATAATTACCGATGATCAGGCTGTCAAGCTTCTACAGATTCTTGTTAACAAGTTATTGCCCTTGAGGGAAAAGGACCTGCAAAATTGGCATAATGACCCAGAGACCTGGATCAGCGACGAGGAGAACGAGCAGTGGGAGGTTGACATCCGTGTAAGTTACCTATGCCACTGTGACACTAACTTAGACAATGACAGCCGTGTGCCGAACGAGTGCTGATGAAACTCATTCCAGAACGTAGCGAAGTTGTTTGCTCTCAGTTGGCTCGAATGGTCGAGGAATCATCTGGTTCGTCATTGCTATTGCCGTATACTTTAATAAACTTATCCCCTGCAGCGATGCCTTCAAACGTCCTGCTCAAGGTACTACATGCGTTATGTGGATCAGATATCCATGTTGAAAACGTTTGTTAGGATGGGCTGTATTGTGCTCTACGCCAATCAACCTATCTCGTGCGGTACCTCGACTTCGACAAAGTGACAACGTCTTTTATCTCGGAAGCCCTGGGCACCGAAAGAGACCTTCTTATTGTTCGTCGGCGGATCGCGTGGCTCCTGGGGCATTGGATTGGGGAACGTGTTTCAGACAACACCCAGAAAAATATTTACCAAATCCTGCTTCATTTGATGTCCGACAATCCATCAACAGATCTAGCAGTTCGACTGACAGCTGCTAACTCCTTGGTGAAAGGTGACAGTTGGGATTTCAATCCTGACTTCATGGCTCCCTTCCTCAATGACTACTTGAAACAACTTTTTGACCTCATGAGTATATCTGCCCTTGTCGAGACTCGGATCCGCCTACTCAATACGCTCGGCGTTCTCGTGGAAAGAATGGGCCAACATGTCAGTTTCCTTCCTACAGCTCAGCTCTCAGCTTAACTCGGTCTCACCTCATCGTAGTTTTCACCCTACGCTGTTCAGTTGATGCAGACTCTCAAACTCCTATGGGAAGGCACTTCGGACGATGAAAATTATAGCCAAATGCGTATCGCAGTGCTTCAAACTCTCTTGAAACTAGTCAAGGTATGATGCATGAACCCGTCATTCTTGTTTATTTACATGTCCACAGGCAGATGTCGTGTTCGACGAATCTAGCGCTTATCTTTCTCCACTGATTTATCAGGCTCTCGTAGATGTGAGGTTTCGTCATAAACGCGTACTCTATTCATGTCATAAACAGGAAAGTCAAATTCTGCGGGAGGACGGTCTCTACCTGCTGTCCAGTTATCTCCAACGGTTGGAGAGTTTGACACCGGAGATTGCCAGTCTTCTACCGCACCTAGCTAGTCTCCTATTGCAAGGTGGTACGGACAGTCTGCCGAGCCTGGCACGGATTATTGAAAGCTATCTTCTACTGAACGCCACATACACGTTGGAGGTTAGTTCTCTGTCCATGGTGGCCAGAAGGCTAACAGCCGAGAAGAGCGTTGGAAAAACTGTCCTCGCATCGATGGGTAAGCAGAACCTCTTCACTGCTGATCGGACTCAGATCTCCTCTGGAGCCGTTCTCTTGGAAACCTTAGACGCTCGTGCGATAAAGCTGCTACAACACGTGCTCAAGACTCTGCTCCTATCTTCAAGTCCCGTGACTTGGTCTCCGTTACTGGATATCAGTGGCATATTTTCGAGAGTCATTTCGATAGTTACTACTGATGTGAGTATTGCCTGAAAACCTTAGTGCATCTGACGCCTACCGCGTGATCTTCAGGTGGCCGCAACAACTGTTGTGCTGTCTCGTTACCTCACTCTGATTAGTCGCATAATCATCTACGATGTAGATACTTTCTACTATCTATTAATGTCGTCGGCGAGATCTCATCACGAAGAGATATTGAATCAACTCTTGCGTGTCATGGTTGACAAGGTTAGCCGATTACCCGTTGAACGAAATTGGCTCCTAAAGCACGAGTAGTTTGAAAACCTCTCCTCGGCGAGTGGTAGAAAGGTACCTCTACCAATCCTCCTCAAATTCTTGTTGATATGTTCACTAGCTCATATCGCTTGCCCTCGCACATTTATGCAGCAAACCCAACGTTATTCTGGTGCAGAACCTTCCTTCCTTCGTGGACCTGTGGTGTTTATCACTCGCCGAGTGCCAGGACGAGGAAGAGGACTTGTCAGTCATTTGAATTGTCTCCTGAATGGCTTCTTCTTGATACATCCCAGATCATTGTACGGCGAGGATGGTCAAAGCGATTTCTTTCCGGACGATGAGACGGCGGAAGCTCGTCGTCGCATCAAAGTCTTTCTAGCTCTTGCTCTCAAGACCAAGCTAAATGACTCGTTTCTCAAGGAATTTCAGACGGACCCAGCTTTGCTATTACAAACGAGAACAATCATCAATGAGAAACTGCAGGAATTGCAGGCGGCTGGGAGCATCGACATCCATGCCTTGATCATCGCAAATTCTACTCGAGAAGGGCAGGACTCATGGAATGAAGTTCGTGGATTGTCTTCATACTATTCCTCTGCGTTCTGAACCTATTTCAGTTGGTCCAGCGCTTGAATGGCTCTCTCAGGGGCTAGAGGTGATTTATAGAGCTGAAGCGAGCAGTCGAAAGTTGGAATGGATGGATAAAGGCGGGCAGAGTGGAGTATGCTATTTACTGCACATACCGTAAGGAGGAAAAGCATGCTTAAACGCAACAATACCAACTGTTGACATTTAAAGACGCATTGTAACCTCACTACCTTCTGATTGTCTAACAATCACGTTCTCTTCTCCTGTATTCTCATTCTGATTCTGATTTAGATAGGTTGAGATCTGATAAGATGAAATATGCAGACGGAGAATGCGCTTCCATAGTGTGATTAGTTTCGGTTAGTTCGAGAATCCAAACAGCCATCCATCTCCCCCACCACCCAGAAGGATACGAAAGCACAAGAATGTCACCCGTAGCTGTCAGCATCAAGCACTCTGGTAAATCCTACCAACTTGACATTCAGCCTTCAGACTCTCTGGACGATTTCAAGAACAAGATCTGGCAGCAGACTGGCGTACCACCAGAGAAACAGAAAGTTGTGCTCAAAGGTTCAATTCTGAAGGTCTCAGTCTTTTGGTAAATCTTCAACAATGCGCTCATACGTGCTTAGGACCCAAACCTGAGCGCTCTAAACATCTGTGATGTAGGTTGGCGCGCCGCTGCACGGGTTTCTTTGCTGACAACGGCTTCGCAGGGCCAAATTTTTAACGTACGCAAGCAATACTTCCCACAAACATTTGTTTAGTAGTGGAAAGGTCATCGGGAACGCTGGTCCACTGCCCCCGCCACCAAGCGCAAAGCCTATCTTCCTAGAGGACATGGATGATGTAACGCTTGCGAATGCGGTTCGTCTTTCGCCATGAGTTTCAGCTCAGCGCTAAACATGGGTGTCTGATGGTACAGACCAAGACATTAGCTGGTCTACATAATCTAGGTCAGCTCCGGGTTTCGCTGTATAATATGGTTCTGAGTTGTTGCCACCAGGCAACACTTGTTATATGAACTCCACAGTACAACTTCTTCGCCAGATACCGGAGCTAACTGATGGATTGAACTTGTGCACCTTCTCGTCACTGTACTAGACCCGCACTGAACGATCTGCAGAATGGGAGTGGCAACAGTGGTACCTGAACAACAGCGAAGTGGCCGCACCTTAGTTTCGTCCATGAAACACCTCTTCGAAAACCTTGGCTCAACAACTCAGCCATTCACACCTTCAATATTTCTGACCGCGTTGCGAGATTATGCACCTCAGTTTGGCGAAATGGCACGCAGCAATGTTCCTGGAATGGGGGTTTGTGGATATCTTACTTTCTATTTGCAAAAAGTGACAGCTATATGATGCAGGGAGGAGGCTATGCTCAACAGGACGCCGAGGAATGTTGGGGAGCAATCCTTGCCGCAATGAAGCAGAATATTCCAGGAAGTTCGGCAGATAAGAAATGGGTGGAGCAATGGATGCAAGGATCGATAACCACAGTGTGAGTCGTGTTGCATTGGATCTTGCATTGACGATTGTTGATATATCATTTTCTTTCTGGGCAGAACCAAGAGCCCAGAGGTGCCTAATGAAGATGCCGTCACAACTAGCGAGCCATTTCTCGAGCTGAAATGCAATATTTCAGTAACTACTAACTTCATGGTTAACGGTCTGGCGGAAGTGGGCCTTTTTTTCTGCACCGTGTGGTGATGATCTTACGGTTCATTCAGTCCCTGAAGCAAGACATCGAGAAACAAAGCCATACTCTTGGCCGCCCCGTTATTTATCACCAAGAGAGTAAAATATCTCGCTTACCAAGGTGAGAGGGAATGGGCAAGGCACCCCGAGTTTCTCACTTTTTGTAGTTGGTTGACAGTTCACATGGTTCGGTTCTACTGGCGACGAGAAATACGCAAAAAAGCCAAAATAATGCGCAAAGTGAAGTTTCCTTTCGACCTCGATCTTCTCGAAATGCTGGCCGATGACCTGAAAGCGAAGGTTAAGCCAGTGAACGAGAAACTTCGATCCATAGATAGAGAACGGCAAGATAGGGCGAATACGCGAAAGAAGCTCATGAGAAGGAAGGACGATGAAGCGAGAGAACGGGCAATCCATCGCAATGCTTCTGATTCGAACGCAGATGCAGCAATGGAAGTGGACGATATCCTAGACGGGGGTGACGAGTCCGAATTGCAGAAGAGAGAGAAGGAGGAGCTTGAGAAGTTGGTTGACGCATCTATCAGAGAAGGCGATCCAGGTGCAAACTACACCGGTATGTATGAACTTTGGGGGATTGTAACACATAAAGGGGCCAGCGCGGATGGAGGTAAGTGATCACACATAGAGACAGTCGCCTGATTTCTCTATTCTAGGGCATTACGTTGCTTGGACCAGAAAATCACCTAGTAATCCAGATGAATGGTACTGCTTCGACGACGAAAAAGTTTCTGTTGTAAATAAGGACAAGATTGCTTCGCTGGATGGTGGAGGAGAAGACCACACAGCTTATATCCTTCTCTACAGGTCCAGAACAGTGTAAACAGCAATGTACTTCAACACATACTGACATATCTAAATGTAGAACTTGGTACATTCATTGACATTCTCGACATTACATTGCTCCAGTCCTTTCTGCGTTCATTTCTTTACCATCTTCTTCTGTGCTTCTTCCGCCGCCTTCTTGGTTTCTTGAGCCTTGACTGGGGTATTGTTAGTGGCGTCTTGACCAAGAATCAAGTGTCATGGACGCACTCTCTTGGGTGGCGTCTCTCACCGCTTTCGCAGCCTCTCTTTCAGCTCGAATTTTTGCCAGTCGAGCCAAATCAGCTTTGGCTGCTCGGAAATGTCAGCCTCGGTGTCGGGTACCGTTCAAGACAAACCTTGACTAGTCTTCCCTTCTTGATGCAGTTTCCAATAGTGCTCCTGAGCAGCTATTTTAACCTTTAACAGGTAGTTGCTTCGACGAGGTAACACACACCCTTTTTCTCAGCAGCCTCCTTCTCCTTCCTCGAAAGCTCGCCATCATTAGCAACCAGTTCCGAAATCTTGACGTTCTTCTTGACGGCCCGATTCAAATTGCCCATGCCATCGTCATCGAGAACATCTCCATCGTCCGATTGCTCTCCTCCAGAAGCAGTTTTGGGAGCAAAACCGACTTTATTGCCTTTCTTGGCTGCTCTTCTGGCGGCACGCTCCTCTGCGATAGTACGACCATTCGATGGACCAGAGGAGGGATCGCCGACAGCGGCAATGTTGGATTGTTCGGGCTCAGATTCTTCTTCCTCTTCGGAATGTTCAGATGTTTCGGATGACTCGTCAGATGGGTCGGAAGGGGGGCGGTTCATGTGGTCAAAGTTGCTGAAGCTGTTGGAGGCAATCAGTAATAAGGACGTATGTTATAACAAGAAACTAACTTCCTTGCTCCACCCCTGATAGGTTTACCGCGCTTTTCCCGTCCTGATGAGCATTATCAGGTTTTGAATCGAAAGATCCACTTACCTTCCCAGCATTCCTCACCATTTTGTTCACTTAGCTTTCGTTCACTGGATCAAGCTGACAATCAGAGCCTGTTTGGAGGGTTAATTAAGAAAAGTATCACTCACAACAGTGGACTCCGTACAACAGAGCTGATGCACTGATGGTTGACTCGGGTTGAGAAAGTGATCGAGAGAGTTGGGAGGCAAATGGCTTGACTAAGGTTCGGGGCAGCATGTGATCTTCAGAGGAGGACACCAACAACAGCACACGGTTACTGGCAGCAGCTTGTTGCTCGCTAGACCAAAGAGCAAGAAGCCAGGAGAGATATGGATGCTCTCGGTATTACCATACATTTCGAGTCTCCCCAGCAGTTCTGGCTAGGCGAGTTCACCGTTCTTCATTCACGGTTGCACTAATCGAATCAGCAGAACTGGAAGAACTCCTCACCATCGATCCATTGTCGCCTCTCCAGCAGCTGGACTATAATCTCAGATGCTATCTTCAGTGTGCCTCACGTTATCACGGTACGCTTTTGTTTGCAATGCTAAATGGTCTTTCAAGGTATGGTAGACGAATTCTTGGCTGAGCCTTCACAAGAAGAAGCCTGCGCTTCCCTACTTCTGTCATCCCCTCTTTTCTTCCGTCACCCCGATCGCATGGCAGACACGCTCCTCTCAGACCTCTTCTCTCCTCATCCATCTTCTCCAGAAGCGAGTACGAGTACTGTACAGCCGCGTTCTGCCACAGACTTGATCCTCCCACTTCTTGCTATACACCGCTTAGGACTCGCACAGAACGATGCCAGTGCCTCGACAACGCGCCATATCGCACGCACATCTACTCCTATGTTTCTGATACTGAGAAAGAAGTGGAATGAGATAGTTCCCTTTCTCATCGAACTTGTGGAACAGTCGGGAACCGTCATCGGCGGGGAGAAGGCGCACCATCTGCATATTTTGAGATGCGCGGAATTGGCTGTCGAGCTTCTGTATAACATCTGTCGAGTAGAGCGGTCGCAGCTTGAGGAATTGTGTGCGTCATGGTCATTTCGACTGAAGCGTGCTTATTTGCTCGTAGCCGTCTTCACTGAGGACTTTATATCTCAGCTCTTCGATCTTGTAGAGTCGACTCGCTATTTCTCAGATGAGACGTATAACTACTCTCTTATACGCCTACTTGTCCGTTTTCTGAATACTTGACCTCAGGCACTGAATGGAGACGAACAGATTGCGCTCAACGAACAGTTCATGGTAGCTGTATTGCCTGTTAACACGCCAACCACTCCCAACTCTGTTTTGAATCATCAAAAGCGAAAGGATCGAAGAAGTGAGCAACATGATGCAAGCCAGAAAAACGAAGAGACCAACTCTGTAATTAAAGTTCTCAAGGTCAAAATGAGGGGTAGTAAGACTTTCGGAGAAAATATCATATGGATCCTCAATCGGGCTAGCTCAGGTCCGTCAACCATCCTTGGTACTACCGATATTTATTTTAGGAAAGGCACATCTGCGGAAGACCTTTGCGTCGCTTTACTGATTCTCAAGATCCTTTACCTCCTGTTCACCACGCAAGGTACATCCGACTTTTTCTACACCAACGATCTCTGCGTCCTCGTCGACGTTTTCATACGTGAGCTCGGGGATCTCCCGGAAGAGAACGAAGGAGTACGCTCGCTAGCTCAATCTGGATATGCAAGCGACTTATTATTGCGTTGCAGCTGCGGCATACCTATCTTCGCGTCCTCCATCCCCTCATGACCCATACGCAGCTCTCAGGTCACCCATATAAACGACCACAGATTTACAGGCTCCTTCATTCCCTGATCGATACCCGGCACAAATTCATCAGGATCGACACCACCACAAAACGACTTGTGGAGCGTAACCTGAACGCAAAGTGGTGTAAAGAACTGACGAATTTGGGATTGGGCGTCAGGCCGGAATCAGGTCCCATTGTTAACAGCGCGTCAAACAGCGAGACATCTCCCACAAGGGAGAAGTCACTGAGGAACGCAACCAGCACCCCAGACATTCGAAGAAGAGCGTCAACCGTTACCAGCGTAACGAGCGATGGAGCTCTGCTAAGTCCCAAATCTGTTCAAGGGAGTCGCTCTTTCCATAACCTCCCAGACACGGAATGCGAGCCTCCAAGGCGAGTGTCCAGCCCTGCGACGGGCAGCGATGTCTGTACCCCTATGGATTCGCCGGCGCTCCTCCCACCGGAACTCCCTACCATTGCTGAGCCACAATCTCCTGACGGAGTTCTGGAGGCACCAAGTAGTCCTTCCCCTTCCCTAGCTTCATTTTCAAGCGGGTCAACAAGCACCAGAAGACGTCCGCCAAAACCGCCAGAGAAGAAAACACCAAGCCTTGCATCCGCTCCTCTGTTACCTATTCTGGGGAAAAAGCGGCGGCCTCCTCCCCCTGCACCAGTGCGATGAAATGACTTGTGTTTTGGACTACATCTTCCTGGGGTTTTTATTAGTTGTGTGTCCAAAGGTTCAATATATTCCATTCGGCATGTGCTGCATGTGGCTACTGTAAGGACGTGAGGATATTGAACCGTTATAGCTATGCTGTTGTGACAAGACAAGAAAACAAGGAACAAGCGCGACTAAACTAAGCTAAGGCTCTCGACATTGCAATATCAACTCTCCCTAGTTTTGGTTCACGATGAAGTATGATTTGTTTGTTGAAGCTTGCAAAGACCTTTGTTGCCTTTCAGAGTTACAGTAGATGCTTGATCTTGCTTCTGAGAGCATGTGATGCTGAAGGATATGACAACAAGGGAAGTTCACGCGTCGGACGAACGGCATTGAGACGTAGCTGCCAACCCTTGTTGGTTCCTTCTTATCCCTCTTCCCTTGTTGTCCTACTTAAGCCTCACTCGTTCTCAAATTTCGAGCACGTAACCACTTCCATCAAGCTTAACTATCTGCGCATATGTCTTCTACGCCGCCAGAGAGCCCTCCCACCAGGACGCTTCAGTCTAAATTCTCTTCAGAATCCCTCTTTGACCAGTCAACAAGGAAGTGGTTTTCCAGCTTGACATCCCGACCTGTGAGGGAGCACAGAAAAACTAGTTCGCAGTCCTCTATCCTTTCGAGCTCATCTTCCAAGAAATCTGATGGCCGAGCTTCACCCTCTGCGATGGTGATATCTTCCCCAACTCGTGTGTTTGCCTCAACAGGGTCACATTTGCGTGAAGCCTCTCTCGATTACGGCGCCAAACCGAAGGGGAGATTGGGACAAGGTGCTCGGCCGGTTACAAACGCAGATGCTGCTTGGAGGACCTTGTACGAGTTCTCGGACAAAGAAGTTGAATATTTGAACTCGGGACCTTCTCCCGGTTTTGCCAAAGACAACGACGCCCATTCATTCCGTTCTCTCGATCTTCACCGCGATCTCCCTCAGATTCCTTCACCTCGTCCAACGTCCAATCCCATATCGCCTTTTTCTCCCAAATCGGAGCCCATGTGGACGCAAACCTCCGCATCGTCAGCCAAATCGGACCGGCCCAGCATCCCTGAATCTTTTCGAGAAGGAAGAAGCAAGCCGCGAACAGCTTCCCATTCGTCCGCAGAAAAGCCAAAAATCCCAATTTCCGCTCTTCGACAAGCCCGGATTCTCGCCCCTGAGACATCGAGGGTGGAACTGGAGTCCCCCGTCACAGCACCATTCAATGCTAAATTGGTGACAGCACCGAAAAAGTTCGACGACAAGTTAATGATCGTGACCTTGGACATCGGGGGCACAAGATTTGAGATCGGTTTGGACAATCTGCTCAAAGGTGGAAAGGAGGAAGGAGCAGGTTACCTGAGACATTTCGTCGACAATATACTGGAAGAGGGAAACAGAACTGGGAGAAAGGATTCGAATGAATCATCCGAGAGTAACTATTCCAACTCTCATGGTCAGTCCAGATTGTCAGCCTGAGTTGAAGACCCTAAAGCGCTGCCTTACAGAAGTCGAAACGTTTTCGCCCCAACCTGAGGACCGCAAGTCATATGCTCTCTCTGAGGTGTTCTCTACGCTTTCCGATTCAGAAGACGAACAGATTTTCAGCCCTTACGTCGTACCGAAGCGAGATCCTGTCCTTTTCCGAGTGAAGACAAAGGCTCTTCGCCCAAAAGTTGTACGACCCGCGGCAGTGAGCCAGAAGAGCATAAGCGTAGCAATTGAAGGTGGGAGAGAACAAGAGGATTTCTCCCATGCTATCAAATTGTTTCGAGACTCGGAAGAGGCATTCTCTAGCATTGAACCAGATGGTGATGCGACTCCCAGCCTAACTTCCAGTCCATCAACCCACGTCGAGCACTCATTTAGGCCGGAATCCCCTGATCACGACGCCTTCGACGTCCCAAGATTTGAGATATTTTTGGATCGAAACCCGATGGCCTATGAAATAATCACGCATTTCCTGCGAAACTCTCGGTTGCCGCTCTCGCTTGATGTGTCCAGATTATCAGAGAAGAGTGACTGGAAACTGGATGCATCATTCCTTCTCAATACTTATCTCACTCTCCAGGAGGTGAAGGAAGAAGCAAAATGGCTTGGAATGCATGCGTTGCGTCAAGTTTGCTCAGAAGAGATCCAAAAGGTGCAGGAATTAGCAAAGGAAGGGAAAGAGATTGGTTCGGGAAGATCCCCAAGGAATTCATCTAAAGTACGCCTCAAAGTAGACGAGCATGGCTGGATATAATTTTTACCTTTGTAGATCTACTCACTTTGATATTCATCCGTTGTATACATACCCTCTATTGTTTATTGTAGAATAAATGTAGAAGTGTGCTTTCCTGTACGCAGCTATTCATCGTGCTCGTAGATGTAACACACAGAGGGGAATTGTAGGCGAATTGACCATCCCCAAAGTAAAGATACAACGTTCAATGTTCGAATGGGACGTTACCCAATGAAGGTTGCAGCCTAATGCAATCCTCCGTTGCCAATCTCAGAGCAGGGGATTCTTCCTCTTTCATGGGATAGTCTGATGCCCCGAAATAATCTATTCAATGAGTAGGCGCGGCGCCATCACTAGTCTACCTAAACATACATGAAAGGAGTTCTCCTTGGGAGCAAGGGAAACAGACATGCGACTGCGTTTCAGCCTCGCGGCAAGATAGAATTGATCACTTGGAAGGGTCCTGAACAACGACAAGCGTATATTTCTCATCTTGAACGACCAACCATCACTCAACTGATAGCACAAAAAAGAAAGTTACTCACCTGGTGTAATCATAATTTCCCACTTCCTCGTCCTAACCCTCAAAAATCTTGGCACGTCACCGATATCCAATCCACCGACAGCATCTTTTGAAGCAGCGACAAGCTTCAAAGCCGCGTTAACGTATTTCGATATAACTTCTGAGGGGTCTGCGAGGTCGAAGATTTCTCCGGCGTGTCGTATTAAGATACCTTGGGCATTAAGCACAAGTACTCCCCTGACTGACTTGGTGGAAGACAGGCGAGCGATGGCTGATTCTACTTCTGCGGAAGAAGGTGCACTCATGTCTCATTAATTCATTTCTTGTCCCGTCTCCTGGTTGATTGCGTGTGTTTGTGTCACGCGAAATCCCAATACCAACACCGGAGATGCTGCATCGATGATGCCTCTGGCCACAAGCTCGAGACTCAAGTAAAATGCCTTCAAGACTAAAAGCGTCGCATCCACCCCTCTCGAACTCTTCAACCTCTCACCACCGATTCGCTCACACCCCTCGTCCAGGTCCAAGATTCTTCCCTAGTCGTCTGCAGCGAACAACCAATGAGCCTCAGTCGGAACAAGAGGACAATGATTATTTTGGCGGCCTCAGCGAAGAGATCTCCTCCAGCTCCGGAGATGAGGTCCTTCTGAATCAGAACGAATCTGGCTCTGAGGAGGAGGATGCACAGAGCCCCGACCTTGGCTCTGATCAATTCGACGGGTCTCTTCCGAGGACTGGTTCGACAAGCAACCTTGCCAGTGGGCACTCCCCTCCCCTCAGCTTTGATATAAAACTCAAACGGTCGGAGAGTTCTGGACCTGCAGGCCGA
>MU271575.1:0-42644 GCA_021432655.1 Atractiella rhizophila
CTACAGGACCATTCACGGCCTTCTTGTCCCCTATTTTCGATACAGATAAGTAAGTATCGGCACCTCTCCTGGAGAAGAAAAGGAGGGACGGACCTGTCACCTATTTAGATGAAATTGGGAATGATCAGCTAAAATTTTGTGCAATGGTCGTGGAAAGAATATGACGCACATCTCACTCTACGTAGTCTGTTCCCAAGAAAGTCATGTTATTACTTCTCACTTCTATTTGAACTTAAGAAGACGGAAGAGGAGAAAAGACGAACCTGCAACTATCGCATGCCTGGCTCGCTATACCACCCAATTTATTCCATAGGTCTATTAAGTAAGAGCTGGCTTACCCTACGCGTCGAACACGGTTAACTTGAGCCCAAAAAAAGACAGCGATAAGGAGAAACAAAGACAACTCACTCTCACCCTCTTCTTCCCCGCTTCCGCCTGAACGGGCAATGGCGCCTGTACCGACACCTGACGCTGTCCTCCCGGGCCAGGGGGAGGCCTAATCTGAGGTGCAGGTGCTGGTGGTGGTGGAACCTGAGGCATGGATCGAGGTGCGGGAAAGGGTCGTTCAGAGGAAGGGCCGACGAATTTTCTGGTCAACTTCCTCGACACGTCCGGTCCGTGCACTATCCCAGCAACTTCCCTCGATGTTTTTTTTGTGCCTTGGGATTGTTGTTTGGGCACAGATGCGCTTGTGCGGTCGACACTGATTCTCTTGGGATTTCGATGTCGTTGTTCCCACTTTGTGGAAGAATTCAGTTCGCGGTGCACTTAGATCACTTCGAGTTCATTTCGGTGAGCTTAGGAGGGACAGTTATTATTTACGCCATGCACGCCATTCTCAGCACCTCAGGAATGAGTACTAGTGGGTGGAGGCTCCTCAAATCAAGTAACGGGGAAGAAAAAGAAGATTTATTTCGCCATCTCCTGGTTGAAGTAGAGAGGAGAAAACCAGTAAAGGATCATAGTAATCATAGGTCGATGATGGGGGAGGGGGAAGGGCGATGAAATATGAAGTTCTTCTTTTATCAATCAATCAATCCATCAAATCCTCATCTCATTTCCATCTCTCTCTCTTTCCCCCGCCGCCTCTCTTCTTCCAATTCCACCAGCACAACCCCTCACTCCTTTTCAATCTACTAGCCAGATCACTCAACACACCAGAAAAATGGTGAGAAAAGACTTACACGCTCACTGACCTTCCGCAGGCCTCCTCGAATACTCATCCAAAACAGCCATCGCCTCCCTGACCTTCGCATTGAGAGCATTGGGATCCTCCACCAAACTAAGAAGTTCAGCGTTGTCCATCTCCAACAGCATACCAGTGATCTTGCCGGCTAGCTCAGGCTGAACCTCTTGAATCTTTGGATACAGATTCTCTCCCAGGATTTGCTTGTGGTCAGCGGGATTAGCTGCCGCCAAAGTAGCAGCGATGGCAGACTGCTGCGGAGGGGGAAGGGTTGCTCCAGGTCCGCTAGAAGGAGAAACGGGCTCTCCATTCGCTCCGCGTCCAGGGGGCTTGCCAGCATAACCGCCACGAGCAGCAGCTGCTCCTCGTCCTACTCCATTCACTCCTCCACCACGAGGTCCAGTCCCAGTCACGCCAGGTCCACCGCGACCGCGACCGGCAGCAGGTCCAGCACCGGGAGGGAAGGGAGGCATGTTGTATGGCATCGGGGGAGGATATTGGGGTCGCCCACCTGGACCCGGTGGCATCCTTGCGCCAGGTTGACCTATACCGACACAGATGGTTAGTTCTATTCTTGGCTCAAAGAAGGAGGGGATTAAAAAACGGAGAAATCTAACCTGGGTACATCGCCCGACCACCTGGAGGAGGATACGCAGGAGCACCGTAGTACATGGGATGAGGGTTCATGTAAGGGAGGCCAGGAATACCAGAAGCGGCCTATTAAACCAACAGAAGGTTAGCCAGAGCTCAGGCTCAAAATGGTAGCAAGGGAAAACGCACGAGCTGCTGGTTCCTAAGTTGATTCCTCTGCGCAATCTGCGCCTCCAGCTGCTGTTTCCTCACATCCTTCCTCTGTGCAAGCGACACGTATAGGGGTTTCGTTCCAATCATCTTTCCGTTCAACTCGTTCACCGCCTTCGTCGCTTCGTCGGGGGCAGAGAAACAGACGAAGCCGAAACCTTTCGAATTTCCCTTGTCGTCCTCCATGATCTTTGTCGAAGTGATCGTTCCGTATTTCGAAAATTCGGCTTCGAGTTTCTCCTTCGTCCAGTCGTCGTCCATATTCTTGATGTAGAGGTTAACACCTTGATACTTCAAGGTTTTCTCGTATTTCTGCTGTTCATAACTCCTCCTCAAATCTTCCTCCCTCTCGCTCTTCTTCTGGGCCCTCGTGACAAACAGCTCCTTCCCTTTGAATGGTTTCTTATGCAAATCATCAACCGCCCTCTTCGCATGCTCGTGATTCTCAAAATTTACGAATCCAAATCCCTTGGACTTTCCTTCTTCGTCTCTCTGAACGATTGCGGAGGTAACAGGTCCAAAAGCCTCGAAAAGCTGTCTGAACTCTTCATCGGTTGCCTCCGGGTCGATCTCCTTGATGTACAGATTCGTAAACCTCGACCTAATCTCGTCAATCTTTGCTTGCCTCTCCCTCTTGGGGATATGAGGGCCGACAAAGACGACTTTATCGTTGAGAAGCATGCCATTGACCCTCTCGATCGCCTCTTGTGCAGCCTCAGCAGTGTCGTAGTGAACGAAACCGTAGCCTTTCGATTGGCCTTGATCGTCAACAGCGACTTTGCAGGAGAGGATGTTGCCGAATGCGGCAAAAGTGTCGTGAAGAGCCTTGTTGTCGATATTCTCATCAAGGTTCTTAATGAAGATGTTGCCAGCAGAGGTCTTGCGCAGAGAAGGGTCGCGTTGAGACCACATGATCCGGCAGGGTTTATTCTTGATTAAGGAGTAATTGAGCTGTTCCAGAGCGCGTTCACCTGCATCGAACACGTGGAATTAAACTCTCATTTCGCGAACTAAAAGAAGACATACTGTCGCCAGAACCAACGTAGTTAACATAGGCGTACCCCAAACTCCTCCTCGTCACCGCATCCCTGCAGACACGAATGCTTGCCACTTGCCCAATCATCGAGAAGATTTCGTAAAGCATCGCTTCGGTGACAGTTGGGTCCAACTCTCCAACATAGAGCGAAGTTCCTCCGGGAGAGGTCGGGACAGCCGGAACTTGTTGAGGAGGGGGAGGAGGCATGTGAACGGGAACACCGTCAGCTTGGGGAGGGTAGGCACCTTCGGATGACGGCATAGGAGGAGCGACTTCAGCAGACATTTTTTCGATTTTCGAATATGGTTTAGTCGACGGAGACGTTCGTGAGCGTTACTGAGTTTCTAGAATGCGAGTCGGCAACAATGCGTATAACAATGAAGGAGAATGGGGGAGGACAACAAAGGGACGGCGCGCACGGACCAACCCAGGAACAACAATGCGGGGGACGGGAAAAAGTGGCGACGACTCACATTCTTTAACCCAGATAAAATCTACTCTGTAAAGAGGAGTGCAGCCTTCGGATTTCTGGACAGAATCGAGGGCAGAGGAAAGAGGAAGAGATGGATTTTAAGATTTTAGAGGATTGATTGATTTCTTCTTTTCGCCCCGTTAAAAAAGGTTTTCTTGATTTTTTTGGCTGAGGTTTTCGAATGAACCAGGATCAAAGAGCGAGAGAACTGGATCTGAAGATATCTGAACCTCGTTTTATGGCTTTTTGATGTTTTTCGAGACTTCGAAGATAAAAATTCGACAACTCTTGGTGGTCGAGAAAAAAGGGGACACGCCTCCGATTCTCATCAACCTCATCAACTCTGACACAATTCCGCCACCAGCAAGCGCAAGCTGGGCAGAAAACGACGAGATGATCATATTTACCCCGCCAGGTGGCCCTCCCGAGTCTCCCAACCCAATTCCTGACCTACTCCCCGACCTCGCATCCACAGAAGTCACAACAAAGCAGCTGACCAAGTCGTCGAAAGCCGCCAAGTATCGATACGACAAAGAATGGGATCATACCTTCACTTGGAGCTCAGTCAAGCACTTCCATGTAACTAGTGTTGATGATGGGTGCGTTTCTCCTTTTTAAACTAGTTTGCACTTTGGAGAGAAGGAGAGGTTCACTTCCATTACATTTCTGTAACTATTCCCCTTCCTAGCTGCAAGTAGCACTGTCGAATCATAATGTGGATGTTGTTCGTATCTCCTTGAAAGCAAGGAGCAGGACGACTCTACCCGCTTAACTTGATTTGATACAGGAAGACACCTCCTCATCATGTGTGGACAAGAGGACTAATGTTTATTGACTTTGAATTCAGCTGTCTGAGCTAGGCCTTTCCTCTGGTTTCTTCTATTAGCATAGCATTCATCTTCACTGTGACATCGAACCATTTCAGCGAGAGTGCATATCTTTCAAAGTGCTGTGACTCTTTTTTGTCCTTAACTGTGTTCCGCTGGTGAAATCTTGGTTTGACAGAAAGTAAATCGATATTGTTTCTTTGTTCTTAGCAAAGTCCCATTTTACGTGTTGCCTCCTTTCAATCTACAACGCAATTTCTCCCTGCGAATCAATTCAATCCTAATTTACGCATTATTTTTCCACACTCAATATTGGTCAACGTGCCTATTGGATTCGTCATGCAGCAAAGTCACCAGATCCGTCATAACGAAGTAGGAGCATGATGTAGCAACCAATCTTGCCTTGGGACTCTTGCCAGTTCTTTCCTATGATACTCCTTCGTCTCCTTCGCATAATCTAAGGAGGGTATCGGTTTGCGTCTCCATAGCATTTCTACATGCATGGACGTAAGTCTTTAACGGAGAAGTATAGCTGTGGAGTTTGTGCTGGAGATGAGTGAACTCTTTCAGGAGCGCTGTCCGTGCCCACAACGACCGATTCACAAGAGTTCTGTGTGCAAAGCTTTACACTCGGTTTGACTGTCATCTAGTTCTTGTGTTTACTCAATTTACCTCGTTTCTTATCATCTTCTTAACTAACATTATCATTAGCAAAGTGCACCAGTTCCACGCCCCCCTGTGCCGCAGCATCTCTGTCTTTCATGCACCTGCCTTCCCACGTCTGCGACCGACTGTACCGTCGAATCTACCACCTTCTAAACAAGCGGCTTTCCGACGGTGGCTCGAAATCAGACAGATGTATGAGCTGAAGTCTCCATCTTGGATGAACAACTGCTACGTCTCCTTTTGGTCTGGTTCCTCGGACTCTACCGTATACGCCTCTTTCAAGGAAGCTTTCCGGGATAGCATATTTTCAGCACGCTTTCAGAAGAAGCAGGAGACAGAAGAGGGAAAGGAGGGAAAGATGGTCCTGGTAAAGCAGGAAACTCCAAAATTCAAAATGCATCGACATCCTCCACTACGCGATCCATCATTCCCTCGCATTGGAGGGGATGTGGCAGCCACCAATTTCGAGCCATTCAGAGAAGTTTACTACATTAGAAGCTTTGGCGCCATTGCCGCTTACCCGCCAACGGTGGTGCACTACTTTGGGGAGAAGTTCTTCCTCCCTGGTTGGAAGGCATTGAGCGAGTTTGGCACAAAGGAGTTTTGGATTGGGGAGAGCGGCGGAGGGCCGGAAGAGGGCAAAAGGAAACCGATGTTGCAAATCTACAAAGATATTGGTAGTCTGGTGCGCATTTTTCTTGATTGGCTCAACCTCAATCTCACCCGCTGTCAGGCAATGGAGAAGTTCAACCCAAACTCTATGGACTCTTTTCTCACCCAAGCTAGGGAAGCTCAGAATCAAGCCTTCGAACAGCGAAGAAAGCAAGAGAAGCGCGAGCAAGATCTGAAGCTGATTCAAGAAGAAAGGGAGAGGATTGTGGCGGAAAACAAGAAGCGAGATCAGGAAGAGAAACACGGTAACGCTAAGCCTCCAGCTTGAGCTTAATTGATTTTGTTCGTTCTATTTCGCTATTCTGTACTTGTGCAATATCATTGAGGTTTTTGCTAGACCTCATCTGTGTCATATGATTCCTCAAAGTCCAACTGACGGTCTATGTCATTTTCACTTTTCTTCATGGTCTCATGCCACTATCGCACTCATTCAAGTACACACCCCATCCACTGTTTTCTCCCGCCACCCCCTCAGAATTCTCCTATCTCTCCATGCTGTCTTTTGTGCTCTTGTTCCCTCTTGCACAAGGATCCCGTCATCCCTCCGGCCGATCCTCTCAACGGCTGCACAGCTCCCTTGCTGGCCCGCCAAATGAAACGTTGGTCTTCCCCACGTCTCGGTTTGGACATGCTACTTTCTATATCCCAGAAGAAAAAGTCATTTATTACGTTGGTGGTCACGATTCTCCGGACCATCAGGTTGACTTCTTCTACCTCGACCATTCAGATCAGCACCATTGCACTATTCCTCCTCCCCCTTCCCACATTTCTTCCTCCGCGTATGCAATTTCAGAAAGAGGGGATCTGTGGACCATTGGCGGGACCTGGGCGAACTGTTCTGAGGATCGACCTTGGGGATACGTTTATAAGCCATCTATCCGAGAATGGGTTTCTGTTCCACGGTGGAGAAGCGAGACGCGAAGAATTGGAGCGCAGGCAGTATCACGGCACGGGAAGATTTATGTTTTCGGTGGATTCGAGGATCATAGCACATGCAGCGGAGGAGGGCCAGCTGGGTATCCGTTCATGGATATTTGGACGGAGAGAACTGGCACGGCGCGTCGCATTGCAATGTCGAGGAGCGATCTCCTATTGCCTCACTGTACACCATTAAATGGGCGCGCTAGGGGACGGCAATACCCCATCAACCCGAAGCTATTAGAGAGACACCAAGAACTGGTTGATGCCTCGAGAAGCGATTATTCAGCGAGTGTAATTGGAGGGAAGCTTGCTTTCCTTGGAGGTGTGACACCTGGTGGAGAGCTGGTCAGCATGGAGATTGTCTTGTTGTTCGACACTGTCAAGGAAGAATTTTCATCGGAGGTTTGTTTGACCTCTACCATTTGCTCCTGCCTTCAGTTCTAATGTTTAGACAGACGATCTCATGCTCCTCTACCTGTCCACCTCCAACACGCGGTCATGCCTCCGTCGTGCTTCCTTCTGGACGGATCCTCGTCCATGGTGGCCTTTCTTCCTCCTCCGTTCCTCTTTCTACTATGTACATCCTCTCCCCTCCAGATCCCTCACGTAACGCAACGCTGTTCACTTGGCGTCAGATCGCGTCCTCTTCGCTCATCCCTTCCCCTTCTCGAGCCTTCCATTCTGCTGTCCTACTTCGTGGTGACAATGAAACGGCAACCATAGTATTTGGTTTTGGGCTGGATGCGAGCAAGAAAGGAGCGGAGAAAGATTTATGGATTTTGAGGGGGAATGAAGCTGAGGATCGCTGGGAATGGATGGACGCGCGATCGTTCCTGGCCGTCCTCGGAGGTTCGACGTCTAGCCAGGAAAGCGACCTGCTTACAGCCAGCGTTCCCGTTGTCGTGCTTCCTACCACACGATCAATCCCTGGCAGCTTGACGGCCGATTCCACTCGTTCTATTTCTGCGCCTTCGCTTTTATCGTCCACTTCCAGTGGATTGACCCTCCCTACTTCCCCCGCCGTTACCAGTATTCCTTCAGCGACCGCTTCTTCGTCCCCGACAAACACATCTTCCACTTCCTCCTTTAGCTCCACACCAGCGGGGGCAATTGCCGGTACCATTGTTGGTGCAGTTCTCGCAATGTGTGCTGCTGGAATCCTTCTCTTTGTCCTCACACGGCGACGAGGCGGTTCCACCCCCCCAGCGCCGCATTCAACATCTAACACTTCCCTTTCGGGCAAATCGCATGCCTCTCTCCTCCAAGAAATACTCTCGGACTCACCATCTCATCTCGATCCTCGTCTCGATTCTGGAGAAACAGGCTTCGTCGTCCTCCGTCCTCCAGTCGCCCCTCTCATTACCATTTCGCGGCCGCCCGCGTCGTCTGATGCAGATGGAACTATTGGAAGCGCACAGTCTATTCGATATCTCACTCCACTATCAGTTTCTAAACCTGTCGATATCGATGAGGAGCAGGAACGATTGAAGACAATGGTCGCGATCCCCGAGAGCTTGAGACCACGAAGTCAACTAGTCGTGAGAAACTCGACAGCAGGTGAACCCACGCCAATGAAGATTCGATGCCCTGCGGATGAGTGTCTGGAGCGAATTGATATTGACGAGTTTGGACGAGCTTATGTTGTGCCAGTCTTTTGAACGTCTTTTAACGAAGCTTGCTCAGTTTTATTCGTGATGTAAAAAAAGTATTGGATGAATGGTCAGAATTACAATTACATGGGCTGGTGTGAATATCTCAATAAAGGGACCCTCTCAACTTGTTTCCCACCTCTCCCCCGCTTCCCACTCTTTAATAAACTTACCTACCCGTTCCCTAGTCCTCTCTCGCCCTTCACTTCTCCCAAAAGCCTCCACAAACTTCCCTTCAGGATCCATGAGGTAGAAGAAGATGCTGTGGTCGACCAGGTAGTCGTCACCTGGTTTCGCTGTTGGAGGAGATGAGAAGTAGACTCTGTAGCCTTTGCAAGCCGTCTTGATGTTTTCGTAGGAACCTGTCAGACCGATGATGGACGAGTGGAAATCTCTGAGATATGCGTCAATAGCTTGTGGTGAGTCTCGAGCAGGATCGCAGGTTATGAACAGTGGGGTGATCACTGTGCCTTGCTTTTCACCTGAAATTCCTTCAATGTCAGAAAAGGCGAGAAAAGCTGTGCTCACGTGTATAATCTACAATATGGCCCATTTTATCGAGTTCTTCAGGGCAAATATCAGGACAGTTGGTGAAGCCGAACTGTTCCGCCAAGAACAGGTTCAATACATACGAACAACTCTGGACATAGGTTCGAAGGAACTCACATAGACCAATGACCATTTCCCTAGCATATCCTTGTCGGTATATTGATTCCCTTTCGTGTCCACCAGCTCGAATGGACCTCCAAGGTTTGGTCGTCCCATCCGTTTCGGCGCCATCTCTTCCCCTGCGTCACGGTCAGCATGCGTGCAAAGAAGGCCGACAGGGACAACACGAACGCTTTCGCTCTTCTATCTTCGACTTTTCGTTCTGGAAATACAGGAAAAGTCCAGCGCCTGTGCCCAAGAAAATAGCCAGCGCTTTGAAGTTGAACACCTGCATTGTCGTTTAGCCAGGCCGAGTTTGGGATGATGGACGCACTCCAAGCGTTGAACGCGCTCTGTAAACCTGTCCATCCGCTGTTGAACTCCCTTTCGAAGACTTACCGTCCGACGAAGGAGGAGGGGGAGAACTGGACGACTGTGTGGGGAGAGAATACGGACGCCGGCAAGCAGTGAAAGAAGGAGAAAGGAGCACAGACTGTCGAGTGGAGCACCTGCGTACTGCATTCGAAGTAATTCGAGCAACAAACGCCATAGCAGCTGCAAGTATTGGGCAAGTGGGGTGACTTTTCGGAAGGTGGTCTGAAATTTCTTTAGTTTCTAGGTCAACACCAACTATACTGTTATCCGAAATATTGGAATGTTTCCCTTCAGCTGCGCAAAAACAGAGCGACGATTGTTCCAAGACAAGGGAGTAGCCAGGTTCGTCTAACTAGACCTGTCCACTTTGTCAGGGTGCGCTTGTAGGATCCATAGACAACACCATCAATGCTCTATGTTTGCCTTGCCAAAAGTTTGCGCAGCGCGGAGCTGAGTCCCTGCAGCACACAGCCCGCATTTCCGCTGCTGGTGTTTACGAGCAAATTACGTCATGCAAGAGTGACATAAAAGTGGGCAATCCACATCATTTCTCTTCTCAAACGAGCTATACCTCCCATCACATCCTTAACGATCTTAACGTCCATTCACGAACCCAGCAATGGCCAAAGCAACGTTGAACCAGCCTTCCTCCGCTCTCAACACTACCATTCCACAACCACCTTCTCCCTCGTACTCTTACAAACCAAAAATGTCAATTCCGTTACAGACAAATGACGGTGGAGAATGGACGGAGCGTAAAGGGGAGGGAAAGCAGGATGCTGAGGTGATGAGGCTGCGAGGAGGTGCGTTTTTCGCTGGTTCTTTGCTTGGGTAAAAGGTTTTGATCTTTCCATGGTGTTATTCATCATCATAGGCTGTATTCCTTGTCCCGATGGTAGCGTGTGCTACATTATTCCATGCTGTTGTCCTTGTCCGTAAAAAAGAATGGAATGTCGTGTAAAGGGGCGGACAATTGGTTTTGGTTCAAGTGTATGAGTGTACAGTACATGTATTGGGTTAGTAATTCACAATATGTAAATCTCCGTTGTTGTCTGTTGAATACAGTAAGATGTGTATCTCGTTCAATAACACTTCATTGCGCTACCAACATGGAAGCTATTTCGTGTCACGGACCTGATTGACTGCCAGCCATTCCACAATACGCAATGTTTGCTCTTGTGTATTCGCGACTGTCGTTTACACTCTTTCGTCATAGTAGACAAAAGAAAGTGAGTAGAGTTACAGTAACATTCTACAAGAGTATTCAATCTTCAAGTCCTTGAACAACTGTAGGTTTTAAACAACGTTCCATTCTATAACAAAATAAACGACGGACAATCCAAAACCAAAACGAGAGGATAAACCACAGGATCACAACTTCTTAGGACCGTATTTCTTCGTATCCCATTCCTTTGGCGGACTGACCTTCTTCATCAACAAACCGTCGACCTGTTCAACATCCAGAGAGAAGAGTTTCTTGAAGGCTGATTTGCTGAGGTCAGCCCATGGACCTGAACAACCTAATATCTCCAATAAGAGGTGATGGGACGGGTTACAAATTACGCACTTGCGCACATGTCCACGACGCGAACGAGGACCGATTTCTTGCTTTTCGGATCTGTTAGTGTGATGAAGGTACCACAGTCTGGTCCATCTATCCGTACTCGTCAGAACAGCAAGTGTAGATGAGGGAAGGAGCAGCGCACTCTTCCAACCGAGAGTCACGGCAGCAATCATCGAAGAATCGGTCGGTTGCCATTTTGATTGCTGCCAGCAGTAAGGGTTGCGAAGATTTTGACCAGAGTACCTATAATATGAGTTGTCTATTGATCAAAGACTGCTCGAATGTTTAACGAAAGGTTTACCACGTAATCCTTGATTTCACGACGGCTCCGTTCATCACATCCGAGGCTCTCCTCACCAGCGTCCTCAGCATCGACTTCTTCCTAGCAATCGACCTCGCGACGGGGGAGTGACTTTCTAGGCTTTCAAATTCGTCCATAAGGCCATACTGAAGTTCGCGTCCGTCGTAAGAAACAACGCCGTCACGTTGGAGAAGCTCTTCGTCGTGCGAGGATGCATTCGAAGTAGACGCAGGCACAGTGAAAAGAGCGGGAGAGGGCTCATCATGCACCATCAATCCGAAATTGACGAGGATACCATCCTCCGCGAAGCGACTTTCTTCGGACGTTGCTGGTGACGATGTAGCCGCAAAGGAGAAGACGGCCAAAGAGAATAAGGGTAGCGCAGATAGAAAAACCATTTTGGGATATCGCTACTGTATACCGACCGGAGAGCTGAGAGGACTTGGAGTTCTGGCGCAAGAGGAACTATTCCAGCTTCAATCAGAGGCTGTTTATATCACTGTTAAATTGGATTCTTACATTATCATCATGGGAGCTCCAAGACTGTTACCGCAAAGGTTCCAACACCCTACAGACGGAACATTTGCGAGTGCTCCGCTTCCGATCCATTTATGTCCTCCGCACGGCCGTCTCGCGATGTCTCAGTCAGCAAACTTGCGTGTGAATTTGGTGTAAAAGCGAAACGAAGCGAAGGGCGACAAAACGGACTGGTGACCACCCTTGCCGTGATTGCAACGCTCCTTCTGGTTCTGGTGTATCTTTCAGGCGTCACGTGCAATAGTGGAGAATCAGCTTACCTGCCAATCCGTAACCATGAACTGATATAAGCTTGACCGTTCAGACAACGCAGCATCCAGCCTTCTGATCTTTCTGCAGTTCGCTCTTCCCTCTACTACTGATGTTCCTTTGCTCCATGAGCGTCGCATATCTCCTAGCATCAGACTCCACCTTCCTTCGCTCACTAGCAATCCATTCCTCTCTTCGCCAATCGTTCAGTGGCTGAGCTTTCTCTTCGCGAAGTCGTCCATTCCATTCTGCTTCGTAAGTCAATATAATCTCCATCAGTGGTTCATCTTTCGCTCGTAATCGCCACTCAAGACTTGAAAGCATGGAAAGTTCCATGCCGTTTACTTCGGAGAGGGAAAATATAGTGGAAGCGATAGAGAAACTTTGATTCGTGTAGCAGTTGTCAATTCTACGCGCAAAGTTATCAATAGAAGCGGAGGGGACCATCCGAGACGCTCACGAATATTTAGAAGCGAGAACCAAGGAGGTAAACACTGTGCATATTACTTAGATCATACGGGGGATAGGCGGGAAACACATACGCAGTCGATGATGGAAAAAGTTGGGGGTAGGCTTTATAGCGTCGACATAATGTGTTTCGCTGAGCCGACGTAGGAGATGTAAGGCGTGGAATATAACTGTATCAGGAATAGCTGTGCGGGCTAGGATTCGTGCCTACGTTATGTTTAGAATTGGGATACAGGGAATGCAATGACGCACAAGCCAAGGAGCAATAGCAGGCTCCTCCTCTTCTGAGTTCTTCAAAATAAATGTGTCGGAAGGTGCGCTTGGTGATTCCACATCATCCAGAGGAAACAAGCAAGTGACGCTCTCCTCTGCAAATAAACAGATATCTATTCCTCCCTTCATGTTAAAAATCCAACTCAGGACAAAGGACGATTACCTTTCCTCCCGTAGTATTCTGTACGATACAGCATCTTGACAAATTCTATCGATCGTTGATCTGCCTTAATCGCCTCAAGATCAGCGTCCAGGTCCAGGAGCCATGAATGACCCACCACATTGATTACCAGATATGTATATATGGCACTCCCCCCAAGTTTCCGCCGGAGTGCTTTCGGATGAAAGAATCCACAACGCAATCCTTCGGCGTAGGCATCCGGAGGGTCTTCCGATGTTGTCTAAGTTATGAGGTTATATAATGCAATCCACCTCCCCGGCAAGGAGACTTGGGAGGATCAAGAGAATGTAAGTTTATCCCTTGCCGCTCCCGGGCACGAATGCCTGCGGGCGAGCAGATGATATAGAGCGCGCTTTTACGAAGGGGACCGAGGAATCCCTGTGAAGGTGCGATACACATACTGTCAAGTTCTAGTGTCGAGAAGAGGGCCGAGGGCAAGCGGCGGAGGGCTTCCTTCATCCCCATTTACTGAGGATAGCTGTGCGCCCACTCTCCAAGCGGGACGGTTATGGAGGTCACTTCTGGTTATGATGGCCCCATGACAAACAAGATATGGGCTTCTTTCACCCGAGCTAAAGAATTGTGATATAGTTGCTCACCAATCTGAGGAGAGGAGACCAAGAAACTACCAGCCTAGATCGTTTTTGGTCTTCATGACTAAGGGATGACAGGAGTCTGACAGAGGCAGAACCTAGCGTGAACGAAAGACAACAGAACTCAAACTTTTAAAGTGAGGCCAAGAGTCGAGGCGGTGGCTCGACATTTTTAAATCCCTAATTTAGATGTTATGGATGCTGTTTTATTTTATCTTCCAACTTATTATTTTTATCTGTTGAATATTTACAGCTCAAACAATTCTTTTTCTGGTGCAGGGAGCTACAACGACCTTCTTTGTCGTCGGAACGAGCGCGCATGGGAGAAAATCGAAGGTCTGGTCTCCGAAAGTAGCCTCACTTCTCGCAAGCTCAAAACTCCTAATGTGCACTCTGCTTTTTCCTTCAATAGTGCTCACATGTGGGCAAGGCCCGTCTGATCGAGTCAAAGGAAGTGAAATCCAGAAAATCAGCTGGGCAGAAAAGTTTGGCTCCTTTCTACACAAACGAGGAAGGTTGTCTACGAATCAGGAAATGGGAGAGATCTCAATTCGCATAGATCTAAATGCTTGAATGTAGCGTGGTAGAGATTGTCAGATGAGACATCTCCAACGCGTAGACCCGTCGTGGAAATCCTTTCATGACAGCACTGCTGACGCTTCATGAAGACATAAAGGCACTTCTCATCTAGGACATTGAGAATCAAAGGCAAGTCAGAACAGTGAAAGCCGCCATACTTCCCACAATCCTATCGCCTTTCGTTTGTGGTGCGCTAGTCCTCGCACCTCCTTATGCACGAGAGATCTCTCGAGAAGCGTAGATATCTCGGTGACTGTTCAGATTATCAATTCGTAGTGAGTAGAATTCGTAATAAGCTCATCATGCAGTATCGCAACACGACATACATTTTGCGCGTTCTTTATTTTGTTATCAGCTTCGCAGCTTTCTGGGGTGATCAGAGAGTTTAATTTACGAACCCCAATGTAGGGCCGCGCTACAGTCATTACTCTAAGTACAATCCTGTGCCTGCCGGCTTGCCCATTAACACTGTTGTGAGTGGTCTGATCTGCCTTTCGAACATTTTTGTCCTAACGATGCAGATGGCCCAGTTTGCGATTAACCTCCGTCTTCCCGATAACGGCTTCTGAGAAAGCCCAGACTTGGATCATTGAAATGAGTATACTATCAATGGATTTCCCGGGAAGCTTGTGCGCATCTCCATCACATTTGCTGTAGGGGTAATCTATAACAACACGGCACAGAGACTGGGCTTGTCCCCAGGCTGGGACGTCGAAATGACGCGTAGTGGTGAAATTTATATTGAAGACTGCTATATTGTGGATGAGTGTACGTGTTCAATGGTCTGTTTATTCGCCCCATCATGAGGGAACGCAGTTGCGTGCAAGGTTCTTTGCAATCCTGGTGAATGTTGATAAGTAGGAAGAGACAATCTATCCACTGGTTCGTTCTTCCCATAAATGGAATTCAGTCAAGGTATGCTATTCGAGCCCTTTCTTTGCGGCCCGGAACATTCAGAGGTGAAGCAAGCACAAACCCCTTCCTGCAGACATCACTCACAGGGACCTAGCAAGTGTGATCCAATCATCCAACTGTCAACCCTCCTTCACTCTTTACGCTCCTTTCCTTCGTAATATAGTCAGCAACTTGTCCCACAACCCAGCCAAAAGAACAGGGAAATAAAAAAGGTTCCGTCCTCCGACCCAATGGCAAATATCGGGCAAATAGGTGGAGCAACTGGAGTCAAAAATGAACGTTTGGAGTGAATGGTGTTGCAGTGATTCGTTGTTCCCTCTTTTGGGAAGCATCACCCTCTCCTTTCCTCATCTCCAACCTTCCACGTCAGTGGGATATGAATGTCATTCTTTGTCACGGTTTACCATGAAACCATCCCACAAACCAACCACAAATCCCTAAGAATGGATAAACGATAAATAGGTAGTTACAAAGTAATCTGTAGAGTATATGGCGCGTATGATCGAGGCATAAAAACGAACACAAATGGCGGGTAAATCTCAAATACACTTCCGATATACAAAGTTAAGGAATTCAAATTCTATGCAAGGAGAAGCGATCAGTTCCCTTGATACGAAGACTTCTCGTTAATCGTGAGGGCATGTGGGACGGTGTATTTGTCGTTAGGTGCAACCGAGTTGGTGCCATAATCAATATCGATGTCTTCAGATGGTATGTGGTTCGGGAACTTGGGGAGCTGGCCAAAATGCTACGTTAGTATCGCTTATGTGGAAATGCAGAAAATTTTACATCGACGTGAGTTGCTGAAGAGAGAAAGAGTCAGATGAGGGCACGAAAGATGACATGAAAACACACTAGTTTCCGTTCGCACTTGCACACCGCCTAGTTCCAAGTCATCCTACGCAGAAAACGTCAGGATCGAATTTTAGCCAGAAGAGGTAACATACCCTCTTCCTGCCTGCAACACGCCCTGTCTTGTGTGTCTGGCCCGTCTGAGAATTTGAAGTCGTCATCCCGTGCGCCCGGACAATATGCTTCCTAGTGTTGATGACATACATCATCGTCACCTATCCAGACTTCAGCCTTGCTTCCTTGAAACTTCCAAAAACTTACTGCATATAACCTAAATGTCGATTTAGAAGCGATGGTGTAAGCACACTATACAATAAGTAGAGGAGGATTACAAACCGAGGAAGGGCTTGATTGAAAATCTGTGATGTAAGGTTTTGAGTACCATCATATGCTTGAGAAAATGCTGCAGAAAACCGACAAATGAGAAGTGTCAGAAGATCTACGGTTATACACGTACCGAGATTGATGATAGCAAAAATGGCTGGGGGTATCGCGCATTGAACAGCTAGTTTTGTGAGAGCAGATAAAACGTTGTGAGTTCTGAACCGCAGTTTCTGCTTAGCTATCCCGTTCACAGAAAAGGAGAGCTTACTGAGGCATGACATTCTTTTTTGTCTTTAGAAGAGAATATGCGGTGGCAGCCGCTATAAGGACATCCCTTCAATGGCGTCAGACAACAGGAAGGAACGGGGGAGAGAGAAAACACACGTAACGACAACACCAGCGTAATGTCCAGCGTACCACGATGCGATGTGAGTGAAATCGGCTGCCGCGATATTTCGAGTCTGAAAGGAGTATTAGTATTAAACCTCTGAGCAGCATCAAATTTCGTACCGCAACACAGACAAAAATGAAAGAAAATGCTAAGACGGCCGATATCGACACCACAAAGATCCACGAGAGGTACTTCCACTGCCTGCTGACGATGTACAACCTAGTGGCCCTCTGAGCTAAAATTTCGAGTTCCTCTGAAGAGGACAAACCGATAAATGAGATAAATTTGAACATATGCTGAAGTGGCGGCGTCCTATGGGTTGCTTTAGTTCACAAGGGTAGTGCGTAGTGGGTGAGCCAACGTACAATGAGCGTGAAGCCTATTTGCCACCATACACTGCATATCGTGAGCTTGATTGGCAAGTAGGTGGGACACGCACGTGTATGAGAGGTTGATGGCCCCTGGCAGATCCGTAAACCACAAAACAAACTACGTTGGGGGACATTGTGTTAGACTGGCGAGTGAAGGATAATGAAGCCTAACCTGGATATAATTTGTGGCTGGCAACCACATCAGCCAAATCATCCCACATCAAATGAGGAAAAGACGAACCAGCTGAATGTATTGTTTTTAAAAAGTGAACGACACCCAAACCATAGACGACTGACTTGAACCACAACTTGTCGTCCTTATAATACGTGAAATATGACCATTGCTGAAATGCCGGTCAAACCCAAGGCCTCATACCGTTCATGGGAGCGACTAACCTGTGATACAAAAATGCCGTAAAGAATCATGTCGATGATCAGACCGATCATCTTCAAATCAGGTCAGCTCTGTCGATGAAACTGAAGCATGTTAGACTTGCCCATGGTCCTACCTTTCTTCTTCAGCCAGACTAGACTTAGGTTCGAAGGAACTGCTCACCCAAAAGGTCTACTGCCATCTTGTACTCCTGCTCCGTCATGTTTGGTGAATGGTAAGGCATCTTGATTGACTGTCGATCTCTCACCCACCGCAGTGTCGTCTGGGTAAAATTTGCTTTCGTGAGACCTGAGCTCTTTTATGATCTCAGCCATGTTTGGTCGTCCGGGAGCATAGCAGCGTTGATTGAACAAAACAACCGGGCCATGCGTGGACGGAAGGGAGCAGAGATGTGGGTGGAAACCGAAATCGAGAACGAGCCAACGGTGCCAGATATCCGCAGCTACGACGGCAAAAGCTCTGATCCCATCTCAGTTCCTGTGTTTTCGTCATCGAGCGAGTCCGGAATGTTTATGACCGAAAGCCTGGAAGCTGAGTTGGAGCTCTTGGAGGATGGAATTCGATGGAATACTGGAAGGTCAAGAAAGTTCTTACGGGTGAGTTACCAGGCGTCTCCCGCTTTCCTGGACGCGACTCAAAAGGGCAGAAGTTTCAGAAGCCTGAGCACGAATATTCCATGCGTAGCGACAACTGTTGCTTTCGTCGCTTCCTCGGCGCTCTGAAGAAGTGGAAACAAGCAATACCGTACGCTTGATACCGCAGGCAGGCGTACGTTGCCAAAGTCGTCCGACTTCTTTATTAAATTTGGGACTTGAAATGTGTCCGTGGGACCAGGTACTCCCTCTCCCTTTTCCAAGCAGAGGTATCAAAGGTAGCGGTTAACTAGTAATAGACGAACCAAGTCCCTTCTTATTCCTGCTATCGTACAACTGCCGTCCCCAAATTTTAAGGACTCTAAAATACAGCATTTAAACTGGATTGAAATATAGGTAGGTTAATGACGAAAAGACGATCGAACGGATCCTCCAATTAAGAAAAAGAAAGAGCTGAACGTTGAGTCAGATCGAATTGTCCTTGAGGGTGAGATGATGTGAGGCTGAAGGAAGGTGCTTGCGATGCTGCATAAGTGGTTAGAGGGCTGAATTTTCTCGCTCGACATGATGGTGATCAATCGATGGAGCGACTGGGTAAAGCTGAAGGATTGCACTGAACGACTGTGATTGTATGAGCGACTGCGTGACGGGTCGTAGTAGTGTTTATCGTGTCGAAGAAGGACTGAACGGAGCACTGAAGACTTGCGTTTCTCCAAAAGTAGGCCGACAACTCAGGAAGCCATGGGATCCTATTCCCTATAATTTGCCCCGTTATACGCCGAAGCGTCCTACAAAACCAAGTTAAGGACATAACACCTCAGTTGAAGGAAAGGGTACGCACCACCCAACTCGACTGATCCCTGCTGCCATCCCTCCTTCTCACAGGCGCTGGAGGCGGGGGACCGGGTGGAGGGGCGAAGGTGACGTTCCCTCGCGAAGCGGGAGGGACGTTCCCAAACTGTTGTTGGAACTGCTGTCCTTCCGCGCTGTGTATCCGCTGGGATCCATGCCGGTTCAAGCCTCTCGCACGATTAAGGATCGAACGTCCGCGTCCAAAGTTCCCTGCAGCCGCCATGGGTGGTTGCCGCTGTTGAGTTTGGTAAGGCGAGCGACGACGTCCGAAGAAGATACAACGGAGGCAGGAGAAGATGGTAAGGAGGACGATAATGCCAGCTACGACTGTGACCGGAATGGCAATTTCTGTTTACACATCGAAATGTCAACAATCGATCACCGGAATTTCAAGATAAGGGATAGTGAGCACGTACGCAAATTCTGCGTATACCACCCCTTCGCGACATCCAACCAATTTCCTTCTTTACACTTCCCACTTTGACAAGTTCCCGCATACCCACATTCCGTTCCATCTCTGAAATTGGACTCGAGGAGAACACAATCGCTGTTTGTGTCAGGGTCGGCACAAGTGACCTGACAACTGCTGCTCGTCCTCCCAGAACAACTCTTCGTAATCCCCAGGCTTCCACCTTGAGCAGCACACTGCTGATCCCTGCTCGTACACAACCCGCTCGCACACTGTAATCCACTACCACACGACGTCTTGTCCTTCACAAAGGTATCCTCTGGACAGGTGGCATTGAATCCAGTGCAAGTCTCAGCAATGTCACACCGGCTGTCGATCGATGGACGACAGACTGTACCGTTCGAAGCGAAGGCGCAGGAATCAGTACAGCATGCGCTATTCAATGGATCGCAGACGGAAGATGAGGTGAAGCGACAGGTAGAGGAATTGCAACATGGGCTATCGACTCCGCCTGTGTCGCAGTCTTCTCCCGGTTCAACGATCCCGTTACCGCATTGTTGGAGAGAGAGCGTCGTGCGAGATCCGGGAGGAGACAGACAGGTGGTATTGAGCGAGTTTGAGATCGTGGAGCCTTTCCATTCAATCCAGATCAACATCCCAGCTTCCCACATGGACAGTTGACAAGAGAGAAGGGAAACTCACAAACATTCCCAATGCTACACTGACTGAAGCTCGTCACATTCTGCGTACTAACGGGCGACATGATGAAGGCGTCATTAGCGTTACAGGTGCTGGTGGTGAGAGGACAGCAACTCTGCGTGAGTGTACAACCGTCCGTGCAGTCGTGGATGGCACCAAAATTGTGTCCAACCTCGTGCGCGACGACCTGCCACTCATTCCTCGTGATGGCAGCTCCTCTTCCGTCTCCTCATCCTCAGCCTCTCCATCCTCCACTCTTCCACACCCACATCTTCTCCCCTCCTCCTCTTCTCATACCTGTCTAAATGAGCCACATGTTTAACCTCCCTCCCTTGCTCTTTCCAACTACCCTCAATGCTCAGTCCTTCATCCCAATCACCCACTCCCTCTCCAGGATGAGAAACCACGATCCTCGCCCAACCCTCTTCATCAGATCTCCACAACCCCACCTCTTCCTCCGTCTCCCACACCATTCTTTCTTCCTCTTCTCCGACGCCAAAAGAAGCAACATGTCCCTCAAAAACCAAAACGTGCTCACGAGAAAGCCATCGCACTTCTTCGTACCCCACAGAAGGATCTAAAGGATCCAAGACCCGCGTGACGCTCTTGATGCCTCCGATGTGAGAGGGAAAGAACCCTTCCGTCGGTTTCAGGGAGAGGACGGTCGTTCGTCCTTCGGTGGGTAGGTGGAAGGAGAGGAGGAAACGGGAGTCATGCGCTATCTCGAGGGGGTGGTCGGAAAATGGTGATGGTGAGGATGACGAAGAAGAAGAATAAGATGAAGAAGATGGGAGATGGCGGATGGATAGCGAGGATGAGGACGGATGATGGATCCGCCGGAGGGGTGGAGGAGCGAGGGAGGAAGAGAGGACTGGGAGGAGGAAGTCGAGGATGAGTAGGAGGGATAGTTGCATCTCCCTTCCTTTATGCTATTGGATTGGATAGATGAAGGGGATAGCTGGACTGGGAGAAGAAAGGAAGGCTTATCAGCACCCGGCCAGCGCAGCAGCACGTCCTCCACCCTCTCACATCCGCACTCCTCTCCGATGCCGACGGGGGGAAGGAAAGAAAACGCTCACCTCTTCTCTATTGCAATAAGCCAAAGCGAGCTTACAGCTCCACAATAAGTAGGGTACGATGTCGACCGCCAAGCCTTCCCGGTGACGGGTTGCACTTGCTGAACAAGCACGACGTGCTCTACGCTCTGGACGATGGGCGATATCGTAAAAGCCAGTAAATTAGAAATAGAAGTCGCTCTGCGGCTCCACTATGCTATCCTATCCAACCGAACGCTTGACTGTTGCAGATACTTGTTGATGAAGTTGTAAGTATCGACGGGTATCGTGTGCTCGAATGGAAGGCGCAGGGAGAGAGGCGATGTGAGAGAAAGTGAAAATGAAGGGGAAAGGGAAGGGGCAGAGGCAGAAGAGCGCAGAAGAGAAGGCAAGGTGCTGCTGGTCGTTGAGCGAGTGAAGCCGAGGGGCGGATGCATGAACATACCGACGAAACCAACGAATACCGTCATTCTTTCCGCTTTGGGGCAGCCAGTTGTGGAACCTATCGAGCCTATAAAGTTGCCTGAGACGCCCGATCCACCTGAGATGTCCCCTTGTCGTTTACGGAGGGAGGAGGAGGGTGAGAGTGAGAAATCGAAGGGGGGATACGCTGGTGGATACGATGGATCACGCATGGCGCCGAGGGCCAAAAACTGGTCTTCAGTCGCGCAGCTCCTCTCCTTGAGTTGTGTCGTCTCGCCACCATCGCCGGGCCCCACACCCTCCCAACCAGTCGAAGGTCTTATATCCCCATCCGTATCTTGAGAGCTCCTCTTCCTCGATGCCGTCGTCTCACCACCATCGCCAGGTCCAACACCTTCCCACCCGGTCGATGGTCGTATGTCCCCGTCGGTGTCTTGCGAGCTCCTCTGCCTAAATTTCGAGCTCTCACCACCACCACCACTGCCATTGCCGGGTCCAACGCCTTCCCAACCATTCGACGGTCTTATATCTCCCGTCGCGTCGCCATCCTTATCCTTATCACAATCCGCGTCCGAATAAACGACCAATCCCTCCTCCAGTTCTCTAATCGCCCAATCCTCTCCACTCCTCTTCCGTCTCGTCATCCTCAACCTCTCCATCCTCCACTCTTCCACACCCACATCTTCTCCCCTCCTCCTCTTCTCATACCTGTCTAAATGAGCCACATGTTTCACATCCCTCCCTTCTTCTTTCCAACTACCCTCAATGCTCAGACCTTCATCCCAATCACCCACTCCCCCTCCAGGATGAGAAACCACGATCCTCGCCCAACCCTCTTCATCAGATCTCCACAACCCCACCTCTTCCTCCGCCTCCCACATCATTCTTTCTTCCTCTTCTCCGACGCCAAAAGAAGCCACATGTCCCTCAAAAACCAATACGTGCTCACGAGAAAGCCATCGCACTTCTTCGTACCCCACAGAAGGATCTAAAGGATCCAAGACCCTCGTGACGCTCTTGATGCCTCCGATGTGAGAGGGAAAGAACCCTTCCGTCGGTTTCAGGGAGAGGACCGTGGTTCGTCCTTCGGTGGGTAGGTGGAAGGAGAGGAGGAAACGGGAGTCATGCGCTATCTCGAGGGGGTGGTCGGAAAATGGTGATGGTGAGGATGACGAAGAAGAAGAATAAGATGAAGAAGAGGGGAGATGGCGGATGGAGAGCGAGGATGAGGACGGATGATGGATCCGCCGGAGGGGTGGAGGAGCGAGGGAGGAAGAGAGGACTGGGAGGAGGAAGTCGAGGATGAGTAGGAGGGATAGTTGCATCTCCCTTCCCTTATGTTATTGGATTGGATGGGATAGATGAAGGGGATCGCTGGACTGGAAGAAGAAAGGAAGGCTTATCAGCACCCGGCCAGCGCAGCAGCACGTCCTCCACTCTCTCACATCCGCACTCCTCTCCGATGCCGACGGGGGAAAGGCAAGAAACGCTCACCTTTTCTCTATTGCAATAAGCCAAAGAGAGCTTACAGCTGCACAATAAGTAGGGTACGATGTCGACCGCCAAGCCTTCCCGGTGACGGGTTGCGCTTGCTGAACAAGCACGACGTGCTCTACGCTCTGGACGATGGGCGAGATCGTAAAAGCCAGTAAATTAGAAATAGAAGTCGCTCTGCGGCTCCACTATGCTATCCTGTCCAACCGAACGCTTGACTGTTGAAGATACTTGTTGATGAAGTTGTAAGTATCGACGGGTATCGTGTGCTCGAATGGAAGGCGCAGGGAGAGTGGCGATGTGAGAGAAAGTGAAAATGAAGGGGAAAGGGAAGGGGCAGAGGCAGAAGAGCGCAGAAGAGAAGGCAAGGTGCTGCTGGTCGTTGAGCGAGTGAAGCCGAGGGGCGGATGCATGAACATACCGACGAACCTTCAACAACCGCAACAACCAACCGCGTACTGCTTGGATATGGGTGGATTAGGATGTAGCTCAGATGGAAGCGAGCTGTGGGTTGGCAGGTACGGACTGAGGAAGTTATTTTCTCGATTGCCCGTTCAAACTGTCGTTCCAGGTCTGCCCTCTCTTCAACATCAAATGATTGATGACAGACTTGATGGACAAGTGGATCGTTTTCAAGTGAGACATACACTTTATGATTAGGTTGTCCAATTGCTGACAGCTTCCTCGGTCCACGAAAGCAGTTGATTTTACCTGCGGACTCATGCCATTGATGTTGGCTTTAACAATACGATGTTGCGGAGACCACAACCCTTGCCATTGATTGCTATCAAATGTTTGGTGTTGCAACAATCCTCTGTAGTGTCCTTGGTCCGTGCTACTTCCTTACAGGGCAAGCACGTCCAACCAGCCATTATCCGTCCAAACTGTTTCTTAATGCGAAAGGATGTATCGCTCGCTCTACCTTCTCCAATGTCTGCTCGAGAATCGGGAGGCTCCTTCCGAGATTAATGCCTTATGGATGGAAGTTGTACCAACTGTAATTTCTGAAGGGTGGGATTTGCTTCTGTGAGCTCGTACAATATTTTGTTAACCTCATGAAAGTGCGCAACAAGTGTGCCTCCCATAATCGTCTCACATTATACAATCTGGGCTCAATGAATTAACAGCAACGCAGCGCATATTCTCTTAAACACATGCTTTTCAAAATAACTTGTACGGTCGTTATCAACCCACTTGCTTGCTTTATTGGTTGCCTCCACGTTGTTGATCAAATTTGACTGGCCCATTCAAGTTGGAAACTGGAGTTAACCAAAGTGAAGCTCCCTTGAATCCTCGCATAAGGGATTCAGGACCTTTTAACGCGGAAAAAAAATGCTCTTTTTTTACTTGCAGAATGCCAACGTCGTCACCTTCCATTTTTCTCAGCTGTCTCGTGTTGCAGTCGATAGATGTAAGAAATCAGAAAGAGTGTCTTGGGTGTATGCCCAGTCGGTTGTACAGTGCCTGAAAGATATGCCGCGCTGGCCCTGGTACTCTAGGCTACCAGTTCTTGCACTCGGTTAGGTGGCGTAGGAGCTGAGTTGCATTGGCTTGCGAAGCTGATCAGCCCAAAATGGAGCACTGTCTCCTTCGTTTGGCATGTTACGCGTAAGAGCTTAAGGGCCGTGTACACGGAGACGATCACCTTTCTCTCCACCTCCTTGCTTGAGATCAACTCTTTTCCTTTTCACCCCTGCAATTAACATTGCTTTGTGCATGTTTCTCGCTGTTAACAGGTTCTAGGAATCCTCGCACATGGGAAGTTTCACTGCCCACAAACCTTGCGACTGTGCTCTCCATTGCATGCAACTCTCGCCTCGCTTGGACGCTTCCCAAAACTTTTCCGTTCCTCATACTTTTCCTTCGACTGCGCACAGGGGCAGTGTGGTCCTTGGATGGAGATGCCAAACTCGGGATCGTGAGCAGATTGGGTGATCATCTCTCTTCCCATCTCCAATCCTCACGTGGCCACTCTACGAGGCGAGCACGAGCCATCTGGATGCTCATTGAAAAGCTGTCCACGATGAATTTGAAGGATCGGAGTTCCCCAGTGGCCAATAAGGTTTCAGCCGTATCCGTGTCGAATTTTCGCTCCACAGTTGGGAATGGCTGAGAAGAGAAACGCTGGACCAACATCTTTTGCTCTGCAATCAGCTGAGAGATATTCCGTCCTGGAATTCAAGACGAGTCTTGATTTGCGAATCGCTCAAAAGCCACCGATTTTCGGTGGCCGTACACTTTTGCACAGTCACTGATCCTAGCAGAAAGAGGAAGTGCAAGAAATAGGACTGGATTATCCGATTATAAAAGCAGGCGTTAAAATGGCTTGGAGTATCATATCATATCAAGCAAGTTTGAAGTTTTCTTCAGTTCATCATGTCTCCTCCCAATTCTCCTCCCAACAGTGAAAAGCTCACGGTATATGCACGCGGATACTACGTCTTCTTTTGTGTTGATGGTGCGTCGTGCTGATTCCACAACGCATGCTGTCTCCTGACCAAGAGTACAGACATGTGGCTCAAAGGAATAGTCCATTGCACCACAGTGAGAATCACTGAATATGAGGTCTGTAGCTGCTCACACATTTTTCAAATAACTCACTTTGAGTTCGCCAGATCCTACAAGAAGGAACGAATAAAATTTTTACTGTGGCTCGCGATGACCTGAGACTGCAGGTGAGCTTTTCGTATCTCCCTTCCGACTTGGCCTCATCTGGTCTGATTCACAGTCTGAGAAGCGCTTCCTAAACTACTATAGGAAGACCTAATTTTTTTGCCAGAATCATTTTGCATTAAACGCTCATATCCCTTCATTGTCTTTCATACATCCTCAATATGGAACAGGTTTGCATTCTGGCTGTCCTTACATTTCCAACATTATTTCATCGATACCCCACTTCATTTATATCCAGCTTTCACAATTCATCAGCTTTTCGCATTTGATGTCCTCATTGATCTATCATTACAAGGTTCATTCCAATCACATTTATGTCCATGCGCTTCAGCAGTAGTACAGGAACAAGTTTTCTTGCCATGCAGCACTGTCACTCTTGCACATAATTACCTGAAATGTAACTCATTAGGTCAACGATATAGTAAAAGGTGAGTAATGAATACTAACCGGGGAACACTCCTGACTTCCATTCAGCTTACCCGTCCACCAATCCTCTGTACTATCCGTCCTTGTCACCAGTTCGATTTTATCACCCGCCTTAAAGCTCAAATCCCCGTCCGCTTGCGCTTCAAAATCGTAGAGCGCAGTAACATACACCTTTGCAGCTGGCGGCGGTGGCGGCTTTGGTTTGAGAGCTGGAGGAGGAGGCGGGGCGCGCTTTGTACCAGTCGCTCCAGTAGTGCTTGCAGCAGTATATGGTGGAGGCGCCGTAGCGGTGGACGCTGACCGAGATATCCCAGCAGCACCGGCTGATAACGTAGAGACGCCAGAAACAGATCGAGATGGAGCTGGAGAGGTATCGGCAGAGGACACTTGACGGGCATTTTGCATCATCCGAGCTACTCCATTCATCAGCTATCTTTCCACAACTCGAGATTCATTCTTACCGGTGCTAACAAACCGTTTGGTAATGTTCATGTTATCGAGCTGAACAGCAGCATCCCCGAGTTTCTGACGGTATGCATCATCGATACTGACAGAGAGGTCGATCATGTTCTCATTGTCGACGAAACCTTTAAGTTGCTCAAGCATGTTGTAGATCACGTTGAGCTGCATATAGTAGAAAGATGTGAAGAGAGGAGAGATGAACGCCTGAGTGTAGGAGAAGAACTGGGGAAGCTCAGTCTTGAGCAGACTATTGTGATGTTCATATTCTTGAGAGGCTTGCTCGTAATCTTGTTCAACCTGTATTGAAAAGATCTTAGGGCATGCTGTGGAGGCAAGAAGATGTAGTTTGCCTTGAAGAGGTTCTTCTCGTCGTTCAGCGTCTTTTCTTTCTTGTCCCGCAATTTAGTATAACTATTGTTGTGCCGATCGAAATCCACCAACTGCAACCGGCTCAATCAAACCCTAGATAGTACAGCAAAGAGCTTACTTTATGATCCCTCTTCGTTATGGCCTTCCTGATCTTCTTACAAATCTCCTGATATTCCTTCAAAGGTGCCAAAATTCGTGTATCGATAAGCTCGATCTCCGGGAGGACACTCTGCTTCAAACCTTCCATAATTGTGTTGTAGTTGTCGATGTTTTTCAGTGTATCAGCAGCTTGAGGGTGCCTCGAAGTAAGAGCGCTTAGTGATTCGGAACTATCCAGAGGCGAGAGAAGGACCGCAAATACGGCAGCGAAGTCGCTTTGCGAGGACATCATGTCTATTGCTTGGCGTCAGCTAGGCGTGGGCACAGAGGGCAATCGGACTGTTGACAGCATCCCGAAAAGCAGTAGAGTCTTTGATCAACTTGTTCGAATAATCTTCGATGGCCGTAAACTTGCGATTGAGCTCACTGCACACAAGCACGATATGTCCCTTGTTCCGGCGGAGGAGAAACAACGCACTTGAATTCTGCATCAGTTGACTCTGAAGTGCGCCAATAATCAATCATAAGCCTCTTCCCACTCCCAAGAAACATCAAACACACTGGACGACATGCCCACTTTGCTGGTGAGCATGTGGGGAGCCCTGCATCCATCCGTTTGCAATCAGCTATGGCCGAATAGATATGACAGAAAGGAGACGCACCGCTGGATACTCTTTAGCATTCCCTTCATCTTGTAACAATGATATCAATATGAATGTCCTCCCAGTCCCCGAATGGGTGTTGCAAGAGAAAGGTGATGACCCTGACCCTATTGTCGCAAAAATGCCAGACAGACAAACTTGAAACTACAAATCGAAGGTGAGTGGTTAGCTGGTAGAGCTCAGAGCAGAGAGCAACTCGTCCAAGCGAAATGACACAGGTGGATGGGATATGACTGAAGGTGTTTCCTTGACACTTCTTATCAGTAAGCTGCCCACCTATTGTTCATTTTCGTATAACATATTTCGATGGAAGAGCAGTGTAAGTGCTAAACTCAGTATAGAACGTTTGAGATAAAATTTTGTTCAATATTATGCGAAGCTGTTTCGGAGAGACTTCATCCTTTCATTCCAAGGTGTCGAACTCCTCCTTCTCTTGGTCCCAGCCGAGCACTGTTGGACTGTGTCCTGGAATGTTAGAAACCTGGGAGTTGGGAAGTTTGAAAGTCGTACTCTATGGACAAACCTTGCAAAAAGGCACCGATAGACCATTCTTTCTTCTCTCCGCTTTCTTCTGCTGCAGCTTCTCTGTCCTCATCCTCACTACTCATAACAAAGTCAGTACAGTCTTGAGCTTCCTTCTCCATTCCATTCGCCCTCGATTCCTTCACATTGCTACGTTTGAGACTGGCAGCAAATTCGGCCTCCATCTTGTCGAGGTTATCTTCTTCTTCTCCCTCCTCCTCCTCCTCCTCCTTCGCGTCAGCTACCGCCCCTCCGTCGATAAAAGGGTCATCCCAGCTCTCCCATCCCCAACCGCTTCGGAATGAAGGAAATGAGGTAGATTGCCGTTGGGCAAATCCCCATGAAGTGGAGAATGGATTTGCGGCTGGATTGGGATTGGAAGGATCCAATTGGATAGAGTTAGAGTCGGATGTGTTCGCTTGTGCGTGCGAAAAGAGTCGTTCTGCTGCCGTACTGCGGCAAAAGACATTAGTCCATGTCAAAAATGCAAAGGAAGGAAGTACATCGCACACTCTCTCCACTTATCCCGATATTTCCTCAGCGCGAAATCGGATTCCCGTCCATTTGTCGCATTCGCCTTGTGATACTTGACAGCCTGGCGCAAAAGTAACAACCTTTTCTCCAACTTAACGAGTTCTGCTGCCGGAGATGGAGCTGCCGCTGCAATTCCTCTTCTCACTGGAGTTTTGAAACTCGTGGTGACAATTGTTTTCCGTCCAGGAGACGTTGAGCTCTCGATCTTGATCTTCTTCGCTGGAGGCGTCGAGAATCGTGATGTTGAAGTGGTGGCTGGAGGTTTCCGTGACTTGGAAGAAGTTTGAAGCCCCTTCAGCGGCGTCCGGAATGTTGATGCTTTCGGTTTATCCGGCGTCTTCATCGTGGCGAGAGTCTGATGACGAGAAACAAGCGGTGGAGAACGTTCCATGTCTACGTCCTCATCGATGAACACGTCCGTTGCTTTACGCTTTCGAGGCGGCGAGGGAGGAACGGGGATCGTTGGAGGGTGCAAGGACCTGCTGGAAGTTGAGAATGCTCGTTTAGGAATGCGGTGTCCAGTGGAAGACTAAGGTGCTGTTTCGTAAGTCACTGTGCTGGAGTTGGAGAGGACGCACCAAAGCTATCTCTTCCGAGTCCCCACTAGTACCGCTGACCGAGTCGCAATGAAGCGTTTCTAGAGTTAACCGACTCTCTGGCCTAGTTTCTCGTTTCGCCGCGCCACTGGGGACACCTCCGCCCACAAGCTCTCCTAACACAAGAGTTTGCAAAACGCCTGTAGCACCTTCAGAAGCAAGCCTATCTACTTCCTGTCCGTCTTGCTTATCCACCATGTCATCCAGGAATCGATCCTCTCCCTGAAACAATGAGTTGTCGGGACCACCGACCTCATTGGTCCCTTCGACAATGCCTTGTTCGACAATGCCTTGCTCCCCTCGGTCCATGACTTCAAAGTTCATGAAGTTCACTCCAGCCATTACTGAATCAGAGATTGTTTCATCCTGCACCTCAACGTCTTCTTGGATTTCGGAACAAGGAAGCTCATCAATCAAGGCGGTGGTTTGATCGTCAACCCTCGCAGAAATAGGCGTTTCTCGAATGGCAGGAAAGGAAGAGCAACCGTTTTCAAGACAACCTGTGTCCAGTCCTGAAGATTCCATTTGGCTTGTTCGGCTTGGACCTTCGCTCCTATTGCTCAGAACCTTCTTTCCCCCTGTTTCCACAAAATGCATCTTCGTCCGAAATTCATCAACGTCCTTGGTTGTCGAGGTTGTTTCTAAGCGTTTGAAAGGGGAGAACGCTAATAGCTGAGTTGACAGAAAAGGGTTTGGACATTGCGAACACGAGGTCGGTTTTGGAGCGGGAACAGCGAATGCGGAAGAATTCTTGGGAAAGCATTCACTGGCGCGCTCATTCGTATCTGCCACAGTTTCCCGAACAGCTTCCTCCAGTTCACTGATCGATTTGACATTGCTGAATGACGAGACAGAAGGCATCTTCCTGGCAAATGGGGGAGCGGAGGTAGCCCGCCAGTGTGAAGCTAAAGAAGCATGTTTTTGGTAGGTGACCAGAGGAGGGCCGTCAGACATGGAAGCCACGAGCTTGAGGCGAGTGTGCTGGTTTGCTGATCCTTTTTCGCCCTCCATTCCACCAGCAGTTGCAGAGGAATGAGCGACAAAACCTTTCTGTTCCTGTGCCTGTGGAGCAGAAGCGTGCGCTCCAGCATGATCTGAAACGGTGGACTGGAAGACATCTCGATCTTGATCCGCAACCTTGAACCCGAGCGATGCTCCATGTGAGGACTGAGAAGTTGGTGTTGTTTGAAGGGGAGATGGGGGCAGGGCTTTCCCATCGTCGCGCTTCGATTCCACGGTCCCATCCTCCAAAACGCTTGCTGCATCGCTACGCATACTTCTCAAAACCTCCTCGACCCTATCTAGTCGCTCATTCAACTCCTGTTCCTCTGCGATAGTCAACTCTCCTTCTTCCACGTTGAAAACCATCCCCAAATCTCTAGTGGCGTTTATCCATGTTTTAGCTGCTGTACCATTGTGTAGCGCACTCGGAGGGGCAGAGGACGCGCGCTCAATAGAACTTGATGAAGGAAATAGTGTTCGGAACGCTAGAGACGGAGAAAGAGACAAGAAACGCGTCTGAGTATGAGAAGCCATCTTCACCCAGAATCAATTTGAGCTTCTTAGACAAATATTTCTTACCCAACGTCAGACTACCGGGGAGAATATTTTAAACTGTGCACAAGACAAACAGGTTCTTGCTTTTATGGCAGCATTGAGAGTAGAATATATGTGCGCGATTTCTTTGAAGTACGCGTCTCCCCTGAGCACGTGACTGCGGAAGTAAAACAAACCCAGTCCATCAAAGTTTGATGTTATGTTACAGTATGGATGGAACTGATTGAATATCTCACCCTGCCTCACTGATACATGACTGTTTTCGACGGCTATCATTGATGATAGAGGAGGAATAATGCAGCAGTGAGAGTTTATCCAGTGACACGGAGATTTGCAGGAGAGGGAACCTGATTCAGAGGAAAGTCATGATAAGTAGCTCCCTTGGTTATTACCCGTTACCAGGCGCCGTGTGTATGCGCCTGGCAGGTGAATTGGTGTTTATTGCTTTTAAGCAAGTAGTTCGAGTGGCATGTCCATGGATTGCTCATATCACAGATTCCCATTGCCGGAGGTTCAACTTCCTTTATGCGAACTCGCCGCAGCATTGTGAACTGTGATCGCAAATGCAAATTGCAAGAAAGACCCAGCGCTCAGCGCTGATCTGTCATCTTTTCCGGTCCTACTGGACCACTCCTATCCTGCCTTTTCAGACCTTCACATCATTTTCAGCACTCATCGATCAAATTAACCAAATGCCGATATCGATGTTGAAAGCCTCAGTCACGGAAGCATACAACTTGAAAGACATCAGTGCTTGTTCCCCGTGGCTCTCCCTCAAACGGTAAAGTTGCCCACAGGTTGCAGTGTATGCATCACGCCGTCCTTAAGCAATTGCAATATTTGTTACATGTTTGACCTTCTTTGGTAGTGATACATAAATACGAGGAGCGTGAAAGCAATGAGGAGTCGTTCAGAAGGATGCGACACCAGAAAATGGAAGACAATTTCGCGAAGGAAAGAAAATCAATCAATTGTCGCTGCCATCGTGGGGAAACTTCGCATGAAGCCTCGCTGGATGCTCTTTCACCTGTTGAAGAGCATGAGGGAGAGCTCCATCTAATGGCAAAGAAGGCACGTACAGGATAGACCTCTCGCTGCGAAGCTGTCGGTGCATCAACGAGATTGCCCTCTGCATCCCTCTGCGCTCCACTCAACGACAGCCCTTACGCAATCAAAGAGAAAACGAACGTATTTGTATTTAAACGCAGAAATTTTATCCTTGATCCTATCATGTTCCTCTCCATCTTTCGCTTCCCACGGATGGACCGCCGGCGCGAAGTGCTTCTCAGCTGTGTTGCTATACCAGCCTTTGCCAGTAAGGAAGTACCCGGCTCCTAGGAAGACTGTGCCCATGATGAGAGCGAGTGGGAAGACTGCAGGATCACGTCGAGCCGCATTCTTCAAGTTTTGACCGCCTTTGAAACCGCGAAATCAGTTATGAAGTGACAGAGTGATAGGGAAAGTCAGACCTTTGTTGTAGTTGGCTGCTGTGCGAGCGGCAGGGTCTGACATTTTGATGGTTCGCGTGTTCAATCGCTTACTATTGGATGCTGTTGAGGATGGAATAGTTGAGGGCAGGGAGACTGCTTTTATATGAGAAGGTCAAGAGCCATTAAAATGCGGTGACGTGAATGACATCATGGTCCATGAATGACGATTCGTTCGTACACTGTGTACGCGTTGGTCAGCCGGAACTTGATCGGACCTCAGGCTCAGCTTGAGCAGCCAGAACTGGATTTCTGGGGGAAATGTTGACGAGCGTTGCAGACGCTGAGGAGCTGAAGACGCCAAGAAAATCTGAAAGGTGCGAGACGATCAGTTAAGAATGATTAAAGAGAGTCCTCCGTATTACTTCGAACTTTCAAACTTTTTCATGTTTGCGCTCTCTCTTCATGTCCTGGGTCACACTTCACGTTCTCCAACCGTCTCCCCGACTGGATTGTTAGCTCCGATTCTCACTCGATTGCGATCGCCCAAGCTGAGATTCATAGTGCCGCCTTCTAGCTTCAGAAAGCTCGCCGTTCAGTTCAATATTTCTTTAATGTCTGAGGAGTTATCGCTTTCGGCTCGGGACATGACATATTGAGGCTGATGGATCCCACACACGGCCTTCCGAGTGCTTCTGTTCCAACAAACTCAATGCTTTTCCTGAGTGCACTGCATTCACGATCGCGCCTCTCAATCGAGATCTTTTTCTCCCCTTCCTGTGTCTCCTTAGCAATTAGAAACACGTTCTTCCGACTGCTCCGCTCCTCTATCAATAAACTATAATCCAGGCGGATCAGATTGAAGCCGTGCTCATCCTTCGTCAGCTCATTCAAGACGACTCTACGATACCAGGAGAAGCGGGGTTCAGATGAAACTACCAGAGGCGAGGAGCGCCATGGGTAAGAATTACACGAAGAATGTGTCATGTCCCTTGTTGCGACGTCGAGCCGTGTTGGATTTAAAAGAGTGATGACCCAGTGACCATTATCCCACTTATTTTTTTCTTCAAGATGCCTTATCGCAGCGAGCTTATGAGCGATGACCAGTATCATATCGTACGCAAATCCTTGGGAGCTACATGTTGTTTGCTGAATAGCTTACAGGCGGTCTATCTCATTGGGCCGTGGCTTGTTGGTGGGTACATCGAGATGATTCTGTTTGGGGTACTTCTTGCCCAGGTGTGTTCGATTCAGGGTCACCCAGTGGGATGCTTATCGAGCCTTAGTTCTATGCGTATTATAAATTCTATGCCGACGACATGATAGGTACCTATTTTGTTTATGCGCAGGAAAAAGTTGACCACCCGATAGGCAATAAATTACTGGTGTCTGGCTTGGCTCTCATCCAAGTCCTAAAATCGATCCACACATTGTGCGATGTCTAATTCCCATGAGCTGACCTAACATGCGGTTTACAGTGCAACCGTTTGGATTGAAACTATCTTGTTTTTTGGCGACTACGACGGGTCTACCTCCCTCTCGTACAAGTGGGCATCTCTGAACCTTCGAGGGTATTTATTCTGACATTCCTCAAGATCGTGGTGGCAAGGAGGTTTCCCATTAATCGTGTGTTCTAATCATTGAGAACACGCTCATGCTAAGCTACTGAAACAGGACGCATCATGTTGCCTATGTAAGCCCGCTTTGGCGCACGACACAACACTTATCGCGGCCGATCAGATGTCCAAATGTATTACGTTTATCGACTCTGGGTGATCTGCCGTCGTTGGTGGGTGGTAGCACCAATCGTAGCACTCATCACCTTCTCATACATATCCATCTGCCTCGGAGTGAGCACCCTGTACTCTCTAAACAACCTGGCTGATTGATTATAGACACATTACATCTTCGCTGAGGCCTTCACGAAAATTGGTCCCTGGTGTTTGTCTTCTCCGGAGCATCATGATGGCCCGATGTTCGCTGAGAGAATCATGAACAGTCGCTTCACATTTTTCCACCGTTTTCGCTAGCGACGTTTTCATCTCGGGTGCCACTGCCTTCTTTCTTTTGAGGACTAAGAAGACTGTCCTCCCCGAGTGCGTGTTGCCATAGCTCAAAATCTGCTGATTGATACTTTGAAGGACCTACGATCTTCTTTACCATTTGGCAAAATTATCGATTCAATGCGCTGTTCCGGCTTCCTTGTGTGCTTTACTCAACCTGGGTAAGATCCCGAATATTTGTTGAGTTGACATTCACCTAATGGTTTAGTGTTCTCGCAGATCTATGATTCCAACTACTTGATATCAACAGCGTTCAATATGCAGCTCCCGAAGTTGTACGCCATATCGCTGAGTGAGTTCCTTTCCCTGTCCAACGGCGCAATGTTTCATTGATGATCTTCCCCTACAGTGTACATCGTAAGCGGTTCCCGGAGAAACTATGTGGAATGCCCAGTAACACAAACGGGTTAGCTAAACACCAGAAAATCAATCGTGAGGAGCCATGGTACCAGTAACTCTGATTCGAGGACGGGGAGGTCAGCGGTCAAAGCTCGCAAAACTACTAGGGTCAGTGTCTTCCCTCTCCTGCATCAGCAATCCTGATTTATAAATCAGCTTGGTGACCTCGAACTCTCGGGTGTACGAATTCACACGGAAACCGTTACTCATCACGACCAGACTCATGACATTGACGTTCGTATTCCCTCAAGCAAGAGTGATGACTAAGGCCACGTCCAACAGCTACGCAGAGTGCAGACGGTCCAGGTGGCTGAGACAGAATCTCAGCGAGAGAAAAATCACGATACCATTTCCCTTCAGGAGGAGAAGTGATAAAATGCTCGTTTCAGCTAACTTTATATAACGCTTGTGTTTTGGGCTCATTCTTTCACGCAATTAGTAGTATCTCCATATCATCGTGATAAAAAAATCCGTTGCAATCATCATATTGAATTCCTGGTGTTGCAGGGGTCAATGCGGGTATTCTTAATTTTAGTCACGTGATTCTTAACACAGGAATCATTCGAGTTGGAGCTTCTTTTAAGTGCAAAAGAGTGTAGGATATATTAGCAACTTAAAAGTAAGCAGGAAACACCTGTCAATGTTTAGTAGTTTGGTGGGTAACTGAAACTAACAATTCCATCTGGCAATCTAACACACACAACACGATAAGTAATGGATCAAGCCCTCTCCCGAGGTCTACGTAAGTCCTTTTGAGCTTAAGCTGCCACAGGAGCAACATGGTTGTCAGCCTTCTCTTTCTCGCTGTCAGCGGACGAGGCAGCGTCATTGGCAGCAGTAGGGATTCCGTAGTTAAGGTATCCAGCAGCTTCCTGCCTCTCTTGAAGATCAATCATGTCTGCATCCCTGCCAGTGGTCTCAGGGAGGATCAAAGTGGCAATGGCACCGAGGATGGAGATTCCGAAGAAGATCTATGCAAAATCAGCCCTCGATCCTGAGAGTTGGATGAGGAAAAAGAAACTCACCCAAAGAACCTTGTCAGTTCCGATCTTAGCGGCCCAGGTAGCGAATCCCAAAGACGAAAGGACCGCTCCGAGCTTACCACATCCAGCGCTCAATCCGTGTGCGAAACCACGGACACGGGTAGGGTAGACTTCGGCAGGAATGATGAAGGTGGTGGCATTAGCACCTGTTCCCGATTGTCAGAACTAGCAGCCAATTATGTGCAAGTAGATCATACCAAAGTTGAAGAAGAATTGGAGGAAGGCGAAGCAGACGACGAAGGCGGCAGGCTTGGATTTGAGGGCATGGAAGTCTCCAGCGACGATTCCGAGGAAAAGTGCCTCAAGGAGGAAACCGAAAAACTGGATGTTCTTCCTTCCGAGCTTCTCGATGAGCAACATCGTGGCGTAGTATCCAGGGAGGAAACCAGCTGCGGTGATCTGTCGCACTCTTGTTAGAGCGAATGAGGTGAATACAAGGAGACGTACGATCAAGTTAGCCTTGGTGTTATCGTATAGGAATTGCCAGGGCTCCTTGGACTTGTTTAGGCCGATAGCGGTGATGACAATGGATTGACTATTGGGGACAAACTCAGTAGGAATCCCGTATGCAGATAAGAAACGAACTTGAGGTTGATACCATAAAAGGTAATATCAACGAGAAACCAAGTAGCGGTTGTTCCAATGAGAGTCTTCAAGTGCCTCCATTCCGAGAAGTAGACAATCTATCGAGAGTTTACATTTGAGTCGTAAGATCGAAAGGGAAGAAAGGAAAGGCGTACGAACTCCTTCCATGCCTCGCTCTTCGCAGCAACAGCTCCTTTAGTTCCCAGTCCAGTCTCGGTATCGTTGGTCTTAGGAGCGATAATTTTTTCTTCCTCCCGCCTCTTCAACAGAGAAGGATCCTCCCTGAGAGCCTGAGTTTGACATCAGTCCGCTATCCTCTCCGCGAACGATTTACTCACCTGAGCGTTCTTCCACTTGGCGGATTCCGCAAGCGTCAACCTCTGGTAGAGCGTACCGAGACATGGCACAAGGACAAGACCGACGATGATCCTCCACACGGCATTGAATTGGCCATATTCTCCTCGACCCTGAATCGCGGGCTTGAAAATGGCGAGAACGACAATAGAAACAATTCCAGCGGCAAAGTTACCCCACCCCTGCATGGAGAAGATGAAACTAGGCGTTTCTTTCGATTAGATGGTTCTTAGCACAGGGATCAAGAAGTGAAGCGCACCTAAGCATGACACCTCTCCTGCGAAGGTTGGCACGGTCAGAAACGACGGCAGCAGACATCGGATAATCTCCTCCAATTCCAATACCCATCACAACACGCCATATCGTGATCCAGGTGAAGACAGAGGTGGCGGAGCTGAAGTTAGGTGTTGCCACCACCAAAATGGTACCGATCATGAGGATGATAAGTTCCTTCCCGTAGACAAATTTACGCCCGAAAACATCTCCCAGAAGACCAAAACCGATTTGTCCGGGAACACATCCCAACTAGGTGCCAGTTTAGGGAAAGTTTCCTCAAGCGGGAGGAAAAAGGACAAACATTTGCAGCAGCCTTAAGCACTACATGTCGTGAATCAGAATTGAAGGACTTGCTAAACACAGGGACGCACCTCCTCCGTCGAGAACAATGTTAGGGATAGTACCGGAGAGCTTGTGGTTGTATCTGTAATTGAGGATGGGAATGACACTTTATCCAGTGAAGTTTAGTGTGCATCAACATCTTTGAAAGTACAACCCACAGATTGATAGAGAACAGATCGTAAGCATCGATAAAGAAACCTGTTTTGAAATTCAGCCGCTGGGCCTCTTGGCAAGGAGGGAAAGGGGGTTCTGGTAGGGAACGTGCCTGTCGAAGCAATGAGGAGGAGCTATTGCCAAGCCCAAAACCCCATCAGTATAAAAGCACGGCAATCAAGGCAAATGCTCACCTTGGCTTCATTCCAAGTCACCCTCCAAGAGGGCGAGTTTCTATCTTTCTCCTCGTACTGCACCAATTGTCCAGGTTGGACATCCTCATAAGCGTCTTCGACCTTGAAAACCATCTCGACTACTCGGTATTTGGAGTGGGAGTTGGTGGTATTAGGGAGTGAAAAGGAGAGAACCTGGGAGGGCTGAGAGGTGGATTCATTTCATCGAAAGGCACTAGCTTTTATGGAGGGCTAATGGTGCGCTAAATTTAGAGAATTGTCAGTATAGCGAGGAAGAGAGTCGAACGTGCCGCCTTCATCAACTACCATCAATGATGGAATGCTTGTTCCGATTACTTGGCACGATTCGGTTTAACCTCTGGTGCTGGTTCACCTAGAAATGCATCAGACATCGATGCGTCAGACATCCTTGAAATGAATGGGCAAGGCCATAAACTGTCGCTGTAAGCTCAATAATCCAGAGGGAATGAGCCTTGCGTTTCGTTTCACTGACTGTTGGGGTCTAAGTGAAGAGGCACGTTCTCTCCCCTGCCCTGCCACCCCAACATTCAACATGTGCTTCTTCTCCAAGAGTTTACTCCCAATTCATGAAAATAGGCCTCTCGTTCTTTGACTCGGGCGACGGGATTGTACACATCTTGCCAAGAAGAATTCTGACAACCGAATCGTCGCTAGAGTTGACTGACATTGAAGTAGTGATCCTAATTGCTGGCACTCAGAAGTCTGAACATCTCTGAGAACGGCTGTCTTCAGTCTACCGAAGGTTACCGTAGCAGCTTTGTTTTCAGTTACGAGCGAGCGAGCAAGATGCGAGATATTGCGATAGCTGCCAAAATCAGCCAGAGTGCTGCAGGGCGGAGGGAAACGGATGCAACTTCATCTGCCATCCGGAGCTGGCGATTTGCCACCTGTTGCCACAGTTCTTTTCTGCAACGCCACGTTCTCTAGCACTGTCCCCGTGAAGTCGTGCTGCAGGTCTGCAAAGCAGTACCGACTGTAGCAGAAGAGAACCTGAGAAATGCACAAGCGACCAAGTAGAAGTACTGCAATGCTGCTATTCTTCTAATTCTGATTCATTACTGATTCGTTACTGGGATGCCTCATGAATTATTGCAGAACATAGCCTCATGCTTAGCAAACGCGCTAAACTTTGCGACGTTAACGTTTTAGTCCAATGGTTCAAGGGCAATCCAATCTACGAGTCTTATCTGTGAGTCTTCCGGGTCAGTTCAGTTGGCCGTTCAAATCCGTACATCACGCCAGCCTTTGGACGAGATGGTAAGCTTTGGCGCCAATTGCTTTCAGCTGATTAATACTAGCGAGGAATAGGCCAGCCGATTGCCCCAAGGGTATGCGTCCATTGTTTATTTCGTTCAGCAGCAATTTTGTTACCGAACTCAATGTCTAACGCGAGTTAAGGAGAGTGAAATGTCACTATCGCGCCTGCCCAACCTTTCTATGAGCATAACCCGTCGCCAATTCTGAATTCGACAATGCTTCGATTGGTCACTTCTTGGAATTAACCAACTCCCAATAATCCGATTAGGAGCCTCAAATCTGACTGATCTGCAATATTCAGCGTCGTTGTATCATTCCAGCTCCAAAAGCTTTAGGAAGAGCAAACACATGTTCTCGTGTCTCACAGCAGTTACACTATACCACGGATGTAATCAACATTGTGTCTACTGAGAACGTTTAAGAAATTAAAACAAAATAAAGGCGAGAATGTCGTGGATCCATCACGTGATTCGCGACTTACACATGACCACTGCGAGTCAACTGACTCCTCTTCTTTCGTTCTCGTTGTTAACATCCATCATATCTTCTTGCCTTCTCTTCATCAGCCTTCTCTTCCCTTCCGTCTCTCAGCGTATTCTCCTCCTGCAACGTGCTCAAGACGTTGACAGTTCCGGTGCTGGGGTTTACGACTTGAGAACGTCACCGCGTTTTTGCCCCCTTTCCTTATCATCGTTATCAAGTCGCGTCATCCTCTCCCCGCTTCCCAAGAACGACGTCAACCACCCTCCAATTCTCCCAACGTTCTCCAAAGAGTCCTCATTGCTAGGAGCCATGTCCAGTAAAGCGCAAGCAGTTCCAACGAACCAAGGTCTAACTACACGCCTCCCTTCGAAGAAACAACTGCTTGGAAATCCCTCCAAGGTTAAATCTGGTCGGAACGGCGCTCTTCGAGGCCATGGAGCGAGGAAGGGGAGGGGAGTGGACTTGTCCGTTGATTCTGAAGAAGAAGGAGACGTCGCAGAGGGTATTACGGCCAGCGTGGAGGAAGGTGCGGAGAAGGGTGGGAGAAGGACGACAGTGTTAGGCGGAGTGCGAATCAGGGTGGTGAGGGACAGTACGTCTGCCTTTCTTTCCTTCTTCTGTCTTCCTGCTCCTCGTGATGTCCGCTGACCTGCGTTTACTTGGTGCAGAGAGGGAACGGACTCTAGGAGGCTTCGAACTCGTCGCTCCTCCCAATAAACGCGTCATCGCTCTCGCGGACAACCTGAACGAGAACGAGAACGTGCCGAAGGTTGTCAGTGTCAATCTGAAGGGAATGGTTCAGGAGGAAGAGGATGGGTGGGATCTTCTGGAGGAGTTCGAGTCAGAGAAGGAAGTGGAGAAGAAGAAGACATGGAGCGAGATTGTGAGAGAGTCGTCCGTGAGCAAGTAATTGCTCCTCAATCCGCATTTTTCTTGGTCTTGCATTCGAGGCAAAGCATTTCATGAAACACGGAGTTCTGTTTGCAGTTGATAATCAAAGTAATTGCGTTTCATTATTCGATTCTTGTCTTACTATTCTTCTTGTTTCCACATTCTATTCTAGTGGTTCAGTTATCAATAAATCTAATACTCATACTACTCATATCTAAGTTGAATTTTTCGTTGAAGTGTTCGTTTTCGTTCGAGTGGACTTATCTCATTTCTAATTACGTTTACCATTACCATAAACCAGATATAAGACAATTACTGTTCAAGTTTGAATCCAATGTACATTTTGTAACATTAACTATCAGAAGAAAACCGAAAACGCAGCATGAACATCAGCAGATGGAAAACACATAATCACTGTTCAAACTGCGGCAACAGTGAACCCGATCCGTCTCCCTTCGTCCTGACAGTGTCCAACAACATCTGCGTAGGTTTTCTTCTCTCTTCCTTCCACCGCCTCTTCCACAATAAGGTCCCACTCTTCTCCGTCCCCAAAGTCTGATGGAAGATCCTCCCACTCCTCATCGTCAAAGCGTGACGACGAAGACGCATCAACCGGCCTAGCCATTCGGCGTGCCACTTTGTGGTTTACAAGAGAGGTCAGATCAATTTTGTGTCGATGAGCAGGGTGGAGCTCACGTTTGAATTTCACAGGTACGCTCCACACGTCTTCCTTCTCCTTCGCTTCCAGCTCCTCCCAGACTTCTCCTTCGGGGTCATCGCCGCATCCTCCCCAAATACAATCGCAATCTGGCCGACCTTCATGCCTGTAGATCCTCTCGTCCAGTGCCTGCTGCTGTTTCTCTTCGTCCGCAGTTTCAACATCTGCCGTACCTCTAAGCACTCGAATCTTATCCCCTCCTCTGTCTTGGGAGTAATAACGGTGCCACCTCCTATCTAATCCCAAGGGCTTACGAGGAAGTACACTGGATCCTCTGCGCGGACCTCTAGTCTGATAACACAGTTTAAAGTGCGATGTGAAGGATGGAGCGAGGAGGAGAGAACGTGTATGCGCTTCCAAAGCCTTGTCGATGCGGGAAGGAGCGATGGGTCGGGAGAGAGGGTGCGGCGCGTTCAGATCCGGAAGAGGCTGATAGTTTCGTGCTCGCAATGCTTCGTGTGCTTTATGATCATCCTGTAGAATCAATCACTTAGGAGACTCTGAGATAGAAGGAAGAAGGAAGACGTACCTTGGCTTTCAGCCGCTGTTCACGGATCCGGTTGGTGGTTTTGAACGTCTTGCCCATTACTACTGAACGGCGACTGGAGAGCTTTTTGATGAGAATGAGAACTGCAAGACGACAATCAGTTTTTATGAGTAGAGACGAGTCAACAAGCGAGTCAGGCCCACCGAGAAGCGAATCACCTTGTGTCAATTTGTTTGGGAAAGCGGAAGCCCCGGCTTTGAACGAGAACGAGGAAACCTAGGAAACAATAGCAGATAAGTTGCTAGCAGACTGCATGACTCTATAGAGTCAAAACAACGAAACATACACAGCATGTACCATCTCATCCGTTAGATCTGCGGCAAAAAGTAATCTCATCAGGACGCCCAACAATAATGATGTTGAAGTCAGTGTTGTGAGTGCATAGGCGCATACACTGGCAACGAGGATGCCAGTGCAGAAATCGCTACTATCATGATCATCTCTGCATCCATGCATGGAAAATGATGCTCTGCATCCCGTTTCGCGTTCAAGCGCTGTTAGATAATATCTCATCAATCAGATGTGAATTGCTCAGATGGGCATGCCGCGAGCAAGTGAGCAACGAAGGAAGGCGAACGTTGGGCCAGTATCTCGTCTCAAACGAAAGGCATGCCTACAGATAACACGAATTTAGGGAGCAAAGTAGGGTTGTGGGTGGGAACGTGCAACCCAGAAAGCAGGATAACAACGTCATAATTGATCGCTCTGCTCGTAAAAAACGACGATTCCACTGCCAGGATCTAGTCATCAAGCCATCGATACCGCATAAACATGTCGCTCTACAAAAACACGCTTTCCCGTGTCGCCAAATCCTCCTCCTCCCCGCCGACGCCTACGAAAGGCAAACGACCCATCAACTTGCCAGATTTCTCGTCGTTATATCTCAATCCTGAAGTCGAACAGGAGAAACGGAAGAAGAGGATCGAGGATCTTGAGAGGGAGGAAGAGCTTGTGGCGTTGAGGAGTGTGCCGGGCACACCTGGTAATGGTACGATTCTCCCTTTCACGGTCATTATCTGTTTTTGGAACCGGATGAAGGATTGAATAGCTAATGGGTTCTTCGCTCTTTTTTATGCGATAGGTAGCAGGCCATCTAGCCCTACAAAGAAGGGGCGGAAGAAGAAAGCGTCTGAGACGAGCAGGGATCCACTGGTCAGATTCCCAGAAGAAGTCAAAAGTCGCATCTTCCTCCTCGTCGATGACGTCCCAACCCTCAAGAAG
>MU271576.1:0-42549 GCA_021432655.1 Atractiella rhizophila
AAATGTTTCACGGCTTCCACATTCTGCCCGCAATTCTGCTTAATTACCCCAATGACACTAATACAGTTGGCTTGACCATGCATATCTTCTGTTAGCAGATACAAATTCTTCGCCTCCTCGAAATTTCTCAGTGCTTTCTCATTGCGTCCGCAACGCTGATGGATCGTCCCAATAATAAAAATGCAGTTGGCTTGGCCATGCGTGTCGCCCACCAGCATATACAAGTTCTTTGCCTCCTCGAAACATTTCAGCTCTTCCTCATGCCGCCTGAGATTCTGCTTGATCTCCCCCATTCGGAGAAGACAGTGGGCTTGGGCGAGCGGATCTTCTAGCAGGAGATACAAATTCTTCAACTCCACAAAATGTTTCAGTGCTTCCTCATTCCGTCCGAGACGCCGCTCGATCTCCCCCATGCGGCGAAGACAGTAGGCTTTGGTATCCCTATCTTCTGGCAGCAGATACAAATACTGTGCGTTCTCGAAATGTTTCAATGCTTCTTCATTCTGTCCGAGATGCTCCTCGATCTCCCCCATGCGGTGAAGACAGTAGGCTTCAGCATGCTTATCTTCTGTCAGCAGATACAGATCCCGTGCCATCTTAAATTGTTCCAGTGCTTCTTTATTCCGTCTGAGGTGAAACTCCACCTCCCCCATGCGGAGAAGACAGTTGGCTTGAGCATCCCTATCTTCAGTCAGCATGGACAGATCCTGTGCTTCTTGGAAATGTTTCAGCGCTTCTTCGTTCCGCCCGAGATGACGCTCGATCTCACCCATGCGGAGAAGACAGAACGATTGGGCGTCGGGCGTATCTTCTAAGTTCTTGGCTTCCTCGAAATGTTTCAGCGCTTCCTCATTCCGTCCGATATGCCGCTCGATCTGCCCCATGCAGTGAAGACAGCAGGCTACTGTGTGCCTATCTTCCAGCCGCAGAAACAAGTTCTTCGCCTCCTCGATATGTTTCAGCGCTTCCTCATTCCGTCCGAGATGCTCCTCGATCTCCCACATGCAGAGAACACAGATGGTTTGAGCATGTGTATCTTCTACCAACAGATACAAGTTCTTCGCCTCCTCGAAATGTTTCAGTGCTTCCTCATTCCGTCGGAGATGCTGCTCAATCTCCCCCATGCCACGAAGACAGTGGGCCTTCGTAAGCATATCTTCTACCAGCAGATACAAGTTTTTCGCCTCCTCGAAATGTTTCAGCGCTTCCTCATTCCGTCCGAGATGCTGCTCGATCTCCCCCATGCGGTGAAGACAACGGGCTTGATGCTCCCTATCTTCTGTCAGCAGATATAAGTTCTTCGCCTCCTTGAAATGTGTCAGCGCTTCCTCATTCAATCCAAGATGGTGCTTGATCTCCCCCAGGTGGCAAACACAGTAGGCTTGTGCATGCCTATCTTCCCTCAGCAGGTACAGACCCTGTGCCTCCTCAAAATGTTTCAGCGCTTCCTCATTCCGCCCAAGATGCTGCTCAATCTCGCCCATACAGCGAAGGCAGCAGGCCTGGGCATGCCTATCTTCTGTCAGCACATACAGATTCTGTGCCTCCTCAAAGTGTCTTATTGATTCCTCATTCCGTCCGAGGTGCTGCCTGATCTCCCCCATGTGGCGAAGACACTTGGCTTGGTTGCATGTATCTTCCAGAAGCAGATACAAGTTCTTTGCCTGCTCGAAATGATTCAGTGCTTCCTCCTTCTGTCCGAGACGCTCCTCGATCTCTCCAATGTGTCGAAGGCAGTGGGCTTGGCCGTGTGGATATTCCAAAGACAGATACAGCTCCCTCGCCTCCTTGAAAATTTTCAGTGCTTCCTCATTCTGTTGAAGGCGCTTCGCAATTTCTCCTCTGCCGACAATGCAGCTGGCTTGACCCTGCCTAGATTCCACCAACAGATACAGCTCCTCCGCCTCATCAAAATATTTCAGCGCTTCCTCATTCCGTCCAAGATCTTGCTCAATGGTCCCCATGCTATAAAGGCAGTGAGCTTGGCCCACACGCCACTCCGTCAGCATATACAACTTTTTTGCATCCTTAAAATGCTTCCGCGCTTCCTCGTTCTTTCCGCGAGCCGTCTCAACATCCCCAATGGTATGTGAGCAATGAGCTACGCCCAGCCACCATTCTTCTAGCATAAATAGTTTCTTTGCCTGCTCAAAATTTTCTAGCGCTACCTCATACCGTCTGCATGAATTTTCGATGCGGCCTATTGCAAAAATGCAATGAGCTTGGCCAAGCCGACTTCCTGCCAGCAAATAGAGCTTCTTCGCCTTCTCAAAATTTTCCAGTGCCTCTTTGTGCCGTCCACGATGCAGCTCGATTGTCCCAATGCTAAACATGCAGTCACCTTGGCCCTGTCCATTTCCAAGAAGCAAATACAGCTCCATCGCCTCCAAAAAATGTTTTAGTGCTTTCTCATGCTGTCCCTGCTGATGGTTGAGCTGTCCCATCTCAACAAGGCAACTAGTTTGGCCGCTCCAATTATTCGCTAGCTGGTACAGCTGCAGGGCCTCCTCGAAATATTTCAGTGCTTGGTGCGGGGTCCCCTTTTGTCCACACACCTTCGCTAGAACAGTGGTCAGTTGGGGAGTAGATGTTTTTGGAGGGGAAATAGATTTTGTGATGGACCAAGCATGTTGGACTAACTTGATTGAGAGAAGGCTTTGGAGGTGTATAAAGTCCCCAGTTTCCGCTAGAAAATCGATCACCGTCATGTGGTCACACAGATGTGTCAAAGCAGCCAATAGAACATGTTCCAGGTTTGGATAATCATTCCGCAGAGAGAACAGGTGTATGTGTTCACCATCAACTTGGAATCGTTGAATATTTTCCTGAGCTTTGTCAACAAGACCCTCAGTTAGAGGCTCAAGTGATGAGGTGATGGTCTGGAAGGGAAGATTCGAACGCAGGACCATACGATTGATGCGTTCTCGAATCGGTGCAAGCATGCGCAGACGTGTCCCGTTTGTCGTGACATCATTCATTCTTTCTGCAAGCCCAACAAACAAAATCCTGTGGATGATCTGGAAAAGCTTGTCAACAGCAGGAAGACTGGACTTGTCCGTAATGGCTTTAATATCATCGTCGAGAAGCCCGTCAGGTGTCCAGGATAGGAGAGCCAGGATAAACATGCTCAGTTCCTCATGTATTTTCAGAGCAGGCGAACTGAGCGAAAACGATATCGATGTGGCGAGAGTTGGGGTCTCTTCACTGTCGACATCGTAGAGCACGTCTGATTTCCTCTCCTCCCATTCTTTTGCCAGGGTTGGGATACTCTTCGTTGATTCTTCGTTGGCACGAAGAACAAAGAGCTTGATAGACAAGACGTGATGATCCAGCGTGGCGAAAATAGTCTTGAGCTGCTGTTGGGCACAATCTTCTCCCACATATGCGTGCTTGAAAAAGTCCAGCGCGGCAGAGTCGCTTAGGCCACCGATCATTAGCTGCTGAAATCTCAGACCTTGGACATTCACTCGATATATTTGATGACCTCGATGTACCACCATGAGAATGGAATTCGAGGTATGGTCGGCAGAGAGAAGCGTTTGAAAGAATTCCTGCAGGTTCTCCTTGTCCCACTCCGCGGGGGTCTCGAAATTGTCCAGGATAAGGAAACATGTGTTACGGTTGAAATATCGTGCGACAGCAGCGAGTTCGTTTCCATAGGCTGAGGCACTATTCCAAAAACTTGCCTGCAAAGGTTCGTCGACAGTGAGGAAAATGTCGAGAAAGCGTCACATCGTGCCCAAAACCGGAAGTCTTCCTCAGTACCATCCATAGTAGTTGTGAATGCACGCTTGACTTGCTTGTCATGCAGGACTTGTCGAGCCACAGTAGACTTTCCGCTGCCAGCGCCACCGATGATCGCAAGATGCTTCCTCTCAGTGAGGATGCACTTGACCGCCTCCTGAACTTCATCATCTCTTCCATAACAAGCTCCTGGAGGAGGTAATGGAAGTTTCCTGTGCACTGCAATCCGTTCCTTATAACCTGGACCGGGAAGTAAGCATGAAACCAGCAATCATGCAATCATGGAGAATACCTTGCACGAGCGACCTAGTTGCAGAGGAGACTTCATGTTTCATTGCTTCCATGTAAGCCTTCGTCCAGCCTATAACATCATTCTTCTGCTCCCATGCCTCCCATTTGAAGTCTCCAAATGTATCAACCGAAAAACGATGATAGCAATGACCCATCTCACGATCCTGCATCTTCACCTTCACGCCATTCGAAATGTTGGAGCAATCATCGACTATCGCCTTCAGCGCTTCATCGACATCATCTCGTGTGCGTGTGCCGCCCAACTTAACAGCCCGTGCAACTCCTGGACCGAGAGACACAAGACAGGCAATCTCACTCCTAGGTCCCCAAATTCGCCTGGCTTCGTCAACGGCTACCGATGTAGGGTTGTTGACACTGAGCTGAATGTAACTGGTGGAATCTTCATTCATGGGAGGAAAGAAAGGGGGACGGGCAGAGGTGGCCCTTGCAGCTTGCCAGACGAAATATGGGGAAGCGGATCTCGAGGCAGCTCCAGCATCACGAATGTCGTAGGTGCGCATCTCCGTGGAAACGACAACGGTAGCTTGATAGGTAGAGAGGACGAACGTCCTGCACCTGTCCTTCAGGGATGGGTCCTTCATAGGAAGGGGCAACGTAGGATCTTCAGGCGGTGGCGTGTGTCGCTGGATGATAGAGATCAAAGTCTCTTCGAGCTTCGTCGCTGAGAACAAGTACTCGCCACCGGGGTTCGAATCCTCCGCTAGAAAGCCTTTTTGCGCGATCTCTTCGTATGCCGCAATGCACTGACGAACTGTCATCCCCAGCCTGCCGAGCATCAGTGCGATCCACCCCCCAGTAGAAGTCCCACAAATGAGATCGAAGACATCGCAAGGTCGAAGTTCTTCGCCTTTCGGTACGTTGAGAAGCTCTGCTGCTTGGAGCATGATAGGTTCGAGCATGTACGGCGCTGAGAAGCTGCCGACACCTCCATTGTCAATGGAAAGAATCCGCAGTCCCAGCGAATTCGGTTTCTGGATCTGCTCAGGAACCTTGAACACCTTGATGGGATTCGCAGTCATATAGGTCAGAGTAAGTGGCTGGATTGGGATGAATGTTCAATAACGGGGACGGTGGTGCCTGTCGTGGTAGGTTAAGGAAGAAGAAACCTCCTGGGGTTGGTGCAATGTAACGCTAGTGCTATCTGCTTTGATCTGTGCATTCGTTCAGTCCAATATAAATCACTTTGTCCTCTGGTTTAAATCAAGAGCGCATCATAATCTCAACCTCGTCAATCGAGGAGCTTTTGTGACTTAGTTCAGTTGCTTTTGTGCCATCAAAAATGGCATTGCATCCTCCCCTGAACTGATCTGCATTCAAAGCTCTCCGCCCTGTCAAATAAACAGGTCTTTTTGAACCGCGTACGTGCGTGCGGTCTAGAAGCAGATCAACTGAAAACGCCAAATCGGGAGTGCTCCTTCTCGATTTTTGAAGAGCCGTGTTAAGACAACGATGAAGCCACATCGTTATCATTTCTACAAAACTTCCCGCCGCGAAACCAGATGAAAGAAGCAAATACTCACCTCAATAAGAAATCTCACCTTTCGGTGCTATCCAACTCAGATGCAACACTCGCTCAATGTTACAATATTGCAAATAGTTTTTTTCCAATTTTCCGATTCCTTGAGACGGCTCGGATTCTCTCGATGTGGACTCAGCAACTAAATACGTGCCTCCCGAAGAAACGATACGAAATCCAGCCTTTCAGCACTCTCCAACAGACTGACAGTCGCTCGATGCCGGTGATATTCAGATATCTTGCTCCAAATTTTCCGACTCCTTGAGGTGCCTTGGTTTCTCAGTTGGATCCTTGAGGATGGGCTAGTCGCGTCGCGTTAATTGGTGTTCAAACGTCCACGACAGACCCTAAGTACGATATTCCCAAGTCCCAAGGCATCATTTAGGGTTCCCATCATCATGTGACTATGCGCAACCCGCGCAAGCGCAGAGCACTTTCCCGGCAAACTGGTCGCCCCGAGGGTTTTGCGCCTCAGTTGGACGTCCACCAGTTTTGGACCAGTTTTAAACGCCGACGGACGCTGACCCTCTCTGCTAGCATCAGGAAGGCAGTCAGGAAGGCAACGGCAACTTTCATAAGGGACGAGTCGCACACCGAGCCTGAGCCAGCATCTTCCAGCTGCAGCGAATGTTGCCCGTCCTGTAACAAAGCCCTACGTCTCTCATGGCTGCACCTATGGATGAAGACATGGATGATGTCCAGGAAGGCAGCGAGCTTACACCCTCTGCCTCTGCCGACAGTTTGACGGTAAGAATTCATGGTGTGAACAAGGCTGGCCGCGAAATCGCTCTACTGAGTAGGTCCTTCGTCAATCATCAGATAACAATTTTGCTGACGAACTTCAGGTTGCCGCAAGATCTCCCTGGAGAGCGCCCTGACGTGGCTCGAAAATCTTTATTTTCTCCCTCAACAACACTGACTGACTAACTGCCAGCTCCGGTGGTTCAAAGAAGACATAGAGTGTAGCAAGATTGTGGAATACGGAACAGACCTAGATGGAGACTACGTTGTTGTAAATGAACACAGTGAGGATCTTTATTTCTAGAAGGTTGTAGGCTTGACGATTTCCACGACTGGAGACGTTACCCTCGTTGCTTTGTGCGACATGTCGGATCGCTTTAATCGTTCTCAAACTGCCTCAGGCTCTGGCACACCCCGAACTCCTGCAAGCGAGCAGGGTACAGTCAAGATCAAGGAGCTACGCGTACGTGATGAGAGTTCATTACATCGCTGGATTAAGGTGCCAAAAAAGGACAAAAGCGCCAAAGGACGGTTCATCGTACGAGACGGTGGGTGCGTCATGTGTCAACATGAACATCCGAAGGGGACGGGGGCAACCTATAATCCCAAGTTGTCTGCGGCAGTTCACCACACCCATGTAATCCCTATCAGCAAATGGAGTCTGGTCCGTGCAATTTCCCCTTGGAAATATTGAGCTGACTTGCTTGTAGTTTGTACGACTCACCAGCGACGTCAACCTTCAAGACCTAGAGCTCCGTAAACCGTCTGAGCCCAAACTAGAGCTGAAGCGGAGGATAAATTCACTCGACAATGGAATGCTGCTCTGCGGACTGCATCACAGTTTGTTCGATTCCTTCGTTATTTCTATCACCCCGGCAAGTTTTTCCTGACCGCTACAAGTCCGAACTCAATTGACATCCATTTAGGAGCTTCGATTTTTCTCCTTCTCCTCGGCCACTGATAGGCTCCATGGCATACCTGTGAAGTTCGACGGAACCCCACCGCCTCATATTGAGTTATTGAAGATTCACTTCACCAGCGCAGCATACCACAACATGGTCGCAAGTGGAAAGAAAGCGGCAGATACCGTTTCGGATGACGAAGAGACTCTGCTGATGAGGCCCGAAGAGCTCATAGAACAAATGGATACTGCCCTGCTCCTCAACGAAGCTAGCTCAAAACTTGCTGTATTGGAAATGGTTTGTTCGCCTCAATCTCTTCTGTTGATCTCTGACAGTAATTAACGCAGGCTCCGCCAAATGTGTCACCAGCGTCAGTTATATAGGGTTGTGCTGCTTTGAACCCTCCTGCTTCATGCACCCACGCCTTTCCTTTCTGCTTCCTACATCCTTCTCAGTATAGCGAAGAGCTGACTCATAATCAGGAAGGTGGAAGAGTGGTGACGATTGAGCCAAGCAATTCTTGAAGGTCTTTTGATTTTGCACACACGATAATAACTAGTGATCAAACGGGCAGGCAGAGAGTCAATCCGGTCTAATCAGTGAGATCTAACATGCGGCGATGGACTTGGAGCAAGATGTCACTATTAGCCAATATACAATAAATGTACACGTAGATAATACTATGTACGAGAAACTCTTGACTAATTGAAGGTGAAACCACCAGGCAGATAAGGTCTAACAGAAAAAGCAAATGTTAAAAGAGACCCTCAAGAATTACACCCTGGCTGGGTTATAACGCTACCGACTTCGAAAGTCTAGCTCCTTTTGATATTTCTCCCTCCGCCTCCTCAATCACTCCTTCCAGCACAGCCTCATAAACGCTCGCATATTGCCTTAAGTTCGCAACCATGCTCATTCGTTGCTCGCGTAGATATTCCACCCTATCCACGATGGCAAGTGGCTTCTCGTCTGCTACCCCAAAGCTGCGGGAAGTATCCGTCAACGGAGCTGCAAGGGACGGAGGGAGATGCCGTTTCCCAAGTGAGATGGACCGGGACAGAGAGGCGAGGTTGGTATTGTTCCGGCTGATGGGAGAGGTGGAATTGACATCAATGGGGTTAGCCGACAGGGGAGAGAGGGAGGAGTGCCGTTGTATGCGTAGAGAAGACAGAATGGAATCGATCACGATGAAGCTGCCCGTACGTCCAACTCCAGCTGCACAATGCACTAAGATGGGTCCGGGCTTTGACGGCGCGATGTCTGAAGCGTAGTCTTGTTGTAACTTGTTCACCACCTATTCCTCCATCAGCGGGAGAAGGCAGGAGCAAAGAGGAAGCGAACCTTGACTAGCTCGACGATATTCTTCGGATTCGGGGGTACATCGAAATCTGGCCAATCAGTATACTGCAGGTGTCTGACGCGTCTCTCCCCTCGCTCTCCCGCCTTTGTCAGTGTCAGCTCTTTCACTATTGTGCTTTCTTTCTTCTCATCGGCAACATTGAACCCAAAGTAACCGCTCAACCTGTTTTCTTCTTTCTCGCTCCCTCGCTCCTTGGCGCCCCCAACAGCCTCGATACTGTATTGCCCATACCGCCCTTCTACGAAATATCGCCCACACTTTTCCCTTCCTCCCTCAGAACATAAAGTGAGCATAACAATGACTCCGACATGCTCTTGCCAAATCATTGACCAAAAGTCCTCAAACGTAACAGGCAGCGGTCCCTGCGTAGCGATGTAATCGTTCGCGGATCCCGGTATTCGTACGTGAGATGCATTGATGTAATCGCACCAGTGGTTAGGACTCATCCCTTCCGGCCTCGCCAACTTGACCCTCGAGTGCTCGTAAGGCCAAATATTCTTATACCGGTTTCTCTCTCCCAATTCGACGCCAGCGGATATGCCAAACCGCTTGTATCGCTCCAAATCTTTCTCCTTCTCCATCGACAACGACGCGCTGCCTCCCGCTACGGTTGGGGCGATCCCTACGATGCCATCCCCATACACTGGCCCGTCTGGGATGGGCGGAGCCACTTTCCCTAACGCACTTCCCCCACTTTCCCGCGTGTGCATCTCCATCACGCTGCGCAACCGCTCTTGCTCCGAACGCTCGATGGAGTAGAACTCGCGGGCGACGTGCTCCATTCGTTGGATCGGAGACAAGGAGAGGAGTGTGCGGAGGGAAGAGGGGAGGTACGGGAGTAGATGGGGCGGCGGAGTACGAAGATGTAGTGGTTGGAGGTTGGAGAGGATCGTTTGGAGAGAAAGATGCTGTGAACCAGATCAATGTATCGCTTACGGGTGGAGAGAAATGATATACTTCATTGTCTTGTCGAATGTTGTCGAAAAATGCCGCCTTTCCCACATTTGTGCTCTTCATCGAACCGGAAGATGTCGAACTCATGGTGATTGATCCACCAAATCCATTCGACATTCCCAAGTTAAGTCGAAGCGAGCTCGATGATACGGACCGCTTGGTCTTGATGCTTCCTAGAGATGGCGTTGGCGATGCAGTACGACCTCCCAATCCACCAGCAGTAGTCACCCTTCGGGCAGCTATAGAGGACGGCGTCGACATTTGTACACCAGCAGAAACTAGAGGAGATGATGGGAGTGGAGGAAGGTCGAGGTGGTGAGGGATAGGTGCGGGGAAAGGAGACGATGGTGTATTTGCGGACGAAGCTGGGAGGGGGATCTGGGCTGGATCGGTCGTCTGATGCGACGGAGAGGGAGTGGCGGAGGAGAAACGGGAGACTGGAAGTTGTCTCAAATTTGAGTAAGACATCGAAAGAGGAGGTGTGACTTCCTCCTCATCCTCTTCTATGATGGTATCGTTGCTCTGTGTCGCTCCGTACGAGATCCAACTCGGCACTACTCCCGTCTTGCCGATCAATAGTTGGACAGCCATCCATCCTCCTTCGACCCAGAACATGTCTCGTCCCCAATACCCCTCGCTCACTCCCCACTCACCCTGAGCGGTAAACTTCTCCAAGAGTCCCTGACAGATGGCTCTATCTCCTCTCTCATCTAAGACCAACACACCCCTCCATCCCTTCTGCGCTCCATCGACATCCATCCGATCAGCGGCTGCTCCAGCTGCCATCTCGACGACTTCGATCGGCAACTCCTCCAATACCTTTTTCAGAGGAAAGCTCTTCCTCTTGAGGAGTGTGGTTGGGAGTGGGAGGTTATACGAATACGGGGAGACATGGGGCGACGTCGGGGAGTAGAACTGGGTCGGCGCGCGCAAGTCGAGGACGAGGAAGGGATGGTCGTTGGAGAGGATCTGGGAGAGATAAGCTGGGGGGATAGCCTTAGCCATCTCCAACGCTACCGGTGGTTCAGGGCAGAAATGGTGGATGGTGGCGAGATGGAAATTTGTGGTCGTTTGGGCATGAATGCGTCCAATTTCAACTGGGCGAGCGATGAGGTCATCGTCCAATCGCTTCCGCTCCGATGCATCTCCGACACATTGTTTGTCCCAATCCAAACAAGATTACCTCGATCTGGTGCAAGCCAGAGTCAGTGCTGAGTTACAGTCACCAACTGAAAACAACTCCGACTCCCTGCTATATTTCATGACGCCCGATCCAACCACTTCCAGCGCTAAAGAGCAAAGCCACCCACCAGTGAAAAGTGAGGTATCCCATGTGAGGAAAAGACTTGCGTCCGAAAGTCAAGGCCGAATTTTTCAAGCGACGAAGAGCGCCTTTCTCCAGCGATTTTTCCATGGATACGACAATCAATCCATACCCTCAGCTGAGTTGACGAAATGTATGGAAACTCTGGACAAAACGTGCCACAAAGCGAACGAGGTGTACGATCCGATTGTAAGTTCGCAACGATATAACTGCTTTCCTCGACAGTCAGCATTGACGTAGAATTCTACAGGTGAAACTCTTCAACAAAGTATGCAATGCGTCAAACTTGCATTTCTATAACGTTCACCGTGGCAGCGACCAGAAAGTCTCCTCTCTCAATCGACCAGATTTCTTCGCAGTCGACACGGAGAGAGTGCTAGGCTCAAAGTGTTGTGGCCCTGGTGAGGAAGGACGTCGCATACAGAACGTGTGTTGGCTGCACGCAGAACTCGTTGGCAACTTCAGGTTAATGAAGGACGAAGATCCGTTCGACGACAGGGTCAACCTCACTGGAAGGCAAAAAAACACACTCAATCAGCTACTTCACCATCTCTTCGACATGTCCCAGACCCAACATCGAACGAGCGCCATCGTTGTCGTCATCTTCAAAGGCTCAGCCAGGCTAATTCGATGGAGCCCGAAATCTGTCATCTACACCGACTCATTCGACTTCAAGGACAAAAATAATGCAGAACAATTCTTACAATTTCTCAAGACCTTTTCTACATCCACTCAAGCCGAGCGAGGCATCAATCAACACTTCACGTTGGCACCAGAAGCCGATCGTGAACTCGCCCGAGATTTCTTCAAGAAGCAAGCATTAAAAATCGAGGCAGCGGGTTTTGATGATCCAACCCAGAGTTCAGAAAACTACTGGGAAATCACAATACCTCTCCCACCAACTTGCGAGACTGGGTATAGGAACCTGACAATGCCTTCCGCCCCTCCCGCTGGATTACCCTTTCGGAAAGTCACAGCCATCCGACTTCACAGATATTCCGGGTCTCTGTGCGGGAGGAATGCTCGGTTTTTTGCGGGATGGGACCGTGACCTAGACGAACTTGTTTTTGTCAAGGCGAGCTGGACATATACAGGTAATGGCTGTCTCCCAGAGTCTGCAATCTATCAGGAGTTAGAGAAACACAAGGCAGACCATGTTCAGAAGATGCTCTATGGTGGTCCCGCCGCCGGTCGCGAGTATTCAACGAGCAACTGGGACTGCGAAGAACTGCCGAGTGAAAAATTGAACGGCCACGCTCAGACGGACGTACAGTTGCTGAATCAACAATTTCACCTCATGGCGTTGCCATTCGTTCGCCCTCTGTCAACTTTCAAAAACGGGTATGAGCTTCTTGTTGGAATCTTGGGGGCACTCCAAGGTGAGTAAAGAGATGTTCAGTTCATATCAAACTGACTGCCAGCTTTCTAGGTATCGTTGAACTGAACAGAGCTGGCATACTCCATCGAGACATCAGTACCGGAAACGTGGTTTTCACCTCAAGCAACCAAATCGAGGAAGTGGAGGCTGTAATTCAAGACTTCGACTTCGCCATCAAGGTGCAAAGAGAGGGAGATGCGAGTCGCGAGCGTACAGTAAGCAAGAGCTATTTCAATTCGGAGCATTGCTCATTTTTCGTAGGGGACATGGATGTTTATTTCGGCCATGATGATCGATGGAGAGCAATCTCATACATTGTCGGACGATTTTGAGTCGATCTATCACATGTTGTGTATCCTTACCTATGCGCACATCACCGAAGCCGTCATCCCTCAACTTGATTCACAGATCAAAGAATATCTTAGCAGCATGTCGGCACCCTCAAAAAGGAGCGATATCACAGGCCAAGCCAGCGGCTTCCGGCTGGGAGAGATCCTGCAGATTGACATCTTTGGACCCATAATAATTCTCTTTCGCCTTTTCCTATCCACTCGCTACTTGGATAATCCGGATCAGAAAATACGTCGATACAATAGAGCGAAAACGTATTGCGCACTGCTGAATCTGTCCGATATTGACAGTCTGTTGACTCCATTTTTGCAACAGCCAACTGATGAGGAGAAAGCAGTCGAGATCGCCCTTTGGGAAAGTGGCGAAGAAATAAAGATTTCATTTGATGGCGAAGAAGCTTGTCAATGTCTGATCAACGTGATTAAAGCAGTTCTCCTCCATTCTCCTCACGTCGATGCCCTAAAACGGATGAATCACTTACGGCCAGATTTCATTCTCCAATATATTGGCGCGAAGCCGGAGGAGACCATCCTCAGCAGCCTCAGCAACGTCAGCAATGTTAGCAACACCAGCAACATCAGCAACAACAACAACGTCAGCAACAACAGCAACGTCAGCAACAACAAAAGAACTGCATCACAGCAAGGAGGTTCTCATTCAAAGGTCCAACGAACGGCTACAAATACCTCTCCGTCGTCCAAGCCAGACAGTCAATCATCTGTGACAATACCAGAGGCTTTGTTTTGATCCGACATCTCTCAGATTATTACTCTGTCACTCTTTGTCACTTTCGTCTTTGATTTCCAGCAAGCCACCATTTCACCCGACAGGTTACGCATGCATAATCCGTTTCATTCTGCAAGCAATGAAGACAAGATTTAAAACCGCTCTGCGCGGTCGGGATTTTCATCTTATGTAAAAACGCGGATATGATTGTCCTCTCAATCGTGGTAAATGTCCATCATATGTACAAATCATTCCACATGCAACATCGCCTCATTCGCGAACATGCAGAGTTTGATCATCAAAACTCGATGGGCTCTTCTCGTATTCCTCATAAGGCATTGGTGGGTTTTCCAAAGGGACCCTCTCTTTCGTTCCGCTTGGATACCCCTTAGCTGCGAGCGCTGTAGATGTCCTAAGCAGCATCCGTCTGTGCGAGTAGATGACGAAAACTAGGACGAGGAGGACGAAAGCGAAATTCCCCGCCAACAGGCCAATCTGTAGTCAGAGCGATGAGAACATAAAGTAACCTATGGTAGAAGAAAGAAGCGAACGGCGAGTTTCTTGAACGGTTCGTCCACGGCGGACGCTTCGCTGTCAGAACCAGAAACAGCCCTGGAGAATGCGTCGTTGATAGAGAGTGCAGCAGAGGATTTGACCGTGGAATTGCCTGCGGCATATCTTAACCAAAAACTGACGGAGAGAAAAAGTAACAACGGACTCAACCCGCTGTTCCTGCCCCACGAGTATCCACCTGGTTCGCTAAGACCACACCTCTCTAGGCAAGAAGCAACGCTGGACGTGTATTCAGGTCCATATCCAGATTAAATACAAGCACGCACCCCTTAGCAACATTTGCTGGCACCTTGTCTGCGAGAGCAGCTACTTCTTCCAGGCCAAGTCCGCCTAGAGTAGCTGCAACACTAAATAGCTCGATTATTTCTAACCTCGAGTAAGAAAGCAGTCGACGAACATATCCGCTGGAAGGTTTTCAAAGAAGCGATTGGCGAATTGAAGTCCACCAGGATCTGCACTCCCAAATGCTGCGACGAAGACCACGGGGTCGCATTCCATATTCTGTTGGAAGTGGATCGATCCTTGAGGGAAGATGGAAGCTGTAAGGCATAGTTATCAGTGGCCGGGCCATATAGTGCAGATAGCCTCGGTGGCTGCTTACCTTGCAAAGGATTGATCTCGACTTGGACGAAGGAAGCCCCATTCTCTGCTCTTCTGTCAATGGTGCTCACTGTGATGGACAGACCTGACCTTGGAACATGCCAGATTGCAACGTCCCATTCATGGATAGTAGAAGCTCCGTAGCCCTGACTCATTCCTTGAGCGACTCGGTGGAAAGATGAAGAAAACTTGCCGCGGATGAGAATGAGCTAGAGTATGAGTTGACTTCAGCCGAAAGCATCCATCGTTGTATGTCACGCACGTGTACTGCGAGAAAGCATTAGTGACAGATACTTTGTTTTGATGTGACGTACTTCAGGCCACAAGGGCCAAGGAACCCTAAAGTCATCGCGACTCCTATGCCAAAAGAGAAAACGGGATCAATGGATATGCATTTTTTTTGGTTATCTCAAACCTTGTCCAATCAAGGCCGGGAAAGTGTCAACGTTAGCAGCTGCATTCGAATTCAGATTTCAATATAACCTTGGCCGAATTACTTACAAACAAGAGTTCCGGCTTGTCCTGTGGTCACTCCTGCTGATGGGTTGCCAAAGTCAAAAACCAGGGACCCAGGTGCAGTCGTGTTAAGAACTTTGAATCGATCGAGAGCACTGGCACTTGTGACCAATGCTGTCTGAAGATCTGATCCATCGTTGGAAGCAACTACAGAAGCGAAGATGCCTAAAACCTGAAAAATAACAAACTTATCACAATACATAGTATGAGCTTAGAAACGGAGACTCGTTCTCAAAGACGATTTGATCCAGGTGTAATTCACCCTCCTAGACGCGTTCATTTCCTTTGGGAGTTCTGCTTTTATTATGCCTTCTTGCTGGGCCGGCACTGGACAAAGAGCGAGGAACAAAGGCCATTCAAACATTAAGTCCGTGGTACGATTGGGCATTGCTCTGGGGCAAGGAGATTACGTCGTACGACGATTGGAATCTACTGTTGGTCGTGTTTTCTTGATGTTAGTAGGAGTGTACCGACTTAAACTATGGCGGGTTATTCGATACTGGCCAACCCTGCATCACACCGTCCTCGCTCTTCCCTTCTCCGGGCCAAAGGCTCCCGATGGAACGTCCTTTGTGACGTAGAGGCAGCAGTCTCCTTAAGCCAGCCAACTGGCATAATTTGTAACTATCAGTGCAGTACCACGACTGCGACTCGTTAAGTTAAGCCGTCACCAGAACAATCTTCCAACTGTGTATGGCTAGGGCCTTTTAAACATGTTATAGTCACTCACAATAGCAACAGAACGACATTGCAATATAGGAATTGGTCTCCCAATACTTCATTAATTCCTTTGGAAGCAGCAGTCCAGTTTGGAAGCGTGACCTTGTGTCATCTATCGCACTTGTAGCTGAAATTGCGCATCGTAACTAGCTGGCCTGACCTTCAACACTCATGCTGAATAATATCATTATGTTCAATTGAACCATCCTAGCGCATAAATATGAGTGGGCTCATGCCAACGCACCACTGTGCATATTAACTTTCTTGAAGTAAAATCGGGGAGAGGTTCGCTCATTAATATGTCCATCTAACAGCCGCGCATCTGTCTTACGCGACAGGAACTAAACGCTCCTGGTTGGAAACAACACGGATATCGCAATCTCAAAATTTCAAACACAAGAGACGGACCTTTAAATTTTCAGCCACGGATCATTCAACAAGTCTCGTGCGCTGTCCCGCTCCTCCGGCCTCCATTTCAACATCCTTCTCACAAAGGTCAAGAAAGCGGCCTTTTCCGATTTGCTCAACATTTTTTCTGCGACCTCAAGGCTCGCATGAGGTATTGCCGTTTTGCCGGTCCAATTTCCTAGACCTACTTGAGAAATCTAGTAACCAACTAAGCAGAACTGACCATTCCGATCGAACCAGTCCCATATTCGCGCGCCTTTTGTGCGTTGAAGGAAGTCAAGAGGAGGCGGACCGAGCAATGCTATCATGTGGGCTAGGTGGTAGATATTGTCCTCTTTGCCCTCAGGACCACCAGTTGTGCGAAATAGGCTTTGGGGTTGAAAGGTATCCCAAATCATGACGCCAACATTCCATATATCGACAGAACGGTCCCACGGAATTTCAAAAATGACCTAGGCGAGGGTAATGAGGTCCCTGCGTCTCGGCTGGTCGTACGCACCTCTGGAGCTCGATATGAGTATGGCTGAATGTCTGCCAAGTTGTCATAGTCCTCTATATTCCGGGCTTCTCCAAAGTCGCACAAAACCGGCCTACCGTAACTGTAGATAGGCGGCACAAGCCGACGCGAAACGTAAATGGTACGTTCTCCAGAAATCTTTCGAGCACTAGGAGTTTCAAGTTCTGCCTTTTCGAAATCTTCAAGATCACGTTCTGACGTTTCCTCGGCCAAGCCTAGCAGGATGTTCTTTTCTTGTATGTCTGAATACCGTATATGAATATGAGTAAGTCAGGACCGTGTTAGTAACAATAATGTACCTGTGTGAATCAGTTTCGCCTCAGTGTGGAGGAAGTCTAATGCCAGCAAAAGATGTTGCAAGACCAACTTCAAGAGATTAACTGGAATCATTCGGGATGGGAGTAGCTGTCTGAAGTCGCGAAGGGTTATAGCCTGTGGTCGATGAACGAGACATTGGAAGCCACCGTGCCGATTTGATAGCTCAAAGTCGTCCAAATGTTGTCGCACGAGTAATGACCCAGCATGTTTGGTTTTGATTGACTTGAGTCGTCTCAGGGCTAACAATTCGCTTGAGAGAGCATGCACAGTTCCGATCTTTATTGCAACGAATACATGTCGTCTGCTTTCAAAGCGCTTAGAAGAAATGCCAACGGAAACACAGAAACAAAACGCACCTCAAATCCCTTGCGAGCCAAGCGGTACCATGGCTACCGAATCCCAGCTTGCCCACCACTTGATATTGTTCATTCAGCACCTCTCCAATCTTCACCGGATAGAATTCTTCAGGTTTATACCACTCCCACGTCTCTTCTTCGAGAGGAATCGAACTTTCAAGGAGCTGGAAACCCGTTGCCGGAAAGACGCGTGGAATCAGAGGTTTTCGAGCAAGAGGGCTCAACGACCGCAAAGCGCGTAACATTACCTGGCAAACCCATCACCCCCAGGGGTGTTCCTGCGAAACCGCTTGCTCATCAACACAATCAACCAACAAATCACTATCATGAGCGTTTTCCCACCCACCTCGCCTTCTGTCACTCCACACCGGCAAAGCCACACGATAGGATTCGGCCATGCGAAGTCCTACAATCCCTCCTCCTCGTCGATGATGAACAACGGCCAGTTCGGATTCGGACAGGCTTTCTCCCCCACTCCCTCGACCTCAAATCCGACTTATCACATGAGCGGCACATCGACGAGTGCATCTGGAGGGTGGAGAACCCCTTTTGCAAGCATTGGGAATCGATCGGCGACGACGCTGGGTTGGGGAGGACAAGGGAACCTCGGAGGCGGAGGACAAGGATCGACCAAGAGACGGCGATCTCCCTCTCCCGGCTCTGGGAGGATGGAGAGCTCTCCAATTCCAGAGGAGAAGGAGAAAAGAGTTATCAAGCGTGGAAGAGTTGTGAAGGACGCAGTATCCACTCCCATCGGTTCGCAAACTGCGAAGAAGGAGGATGTGGACCTTGGAAAGGCATTGGGTGCGTCTTTGTATCTTGTCTGAGACAGTGACAGTGGGCGTGGTTATTTATCTTGCCTATGTTTTTACAAATAGCCGACCTCGATGCTCCAGCCCTTCGATCCCTCGTGCTCTCCCTCGCCTCATCCAATCCTTCTCTCATTCCCTCGATTCAATCCCTCCTTCCTCGACCCACACTCGAATCTCTTCTCAATTCACTTTCCTCCGTAGAATCTCCCTTGGTCAACTCCATTCCTCGCGGCACTGCACGGCCTGAGTACATCCTTGGCCGTGTTCGAGGACCATTACAGGAGTGGATAGCTGAAGTGGGAAGGGTGTGCTCCATCGGGGAGAGTTGGACGAGGACGGAAGCTGGGAAGGAAGAAGAGCATCCGAACACCGTCTTCGCTCTGTTTCTCACGGCTTCGCTTTCTTTCATTCGAGTTCATGCCGCGCTGCCCATCGACAACGTTCGTGAAATCTTACCTGCACTACAGCGCGGCTGGAAGGCATGGCTTGCGATGGTTCAGCGGAGACTTGGTGAGGGGAAGCTTGTCAGCGAGAGCACAGGGAGGGAGTGGTTGAGGAAGCTGGAGGAGTTGGGAGAGGGTGGTAGGGAGGTCAGAGATGATGTGGAGCGGATCGTTGGACCGTTCATTGGATTGAGGAGGCCGGTGGGGATGGACATGGAGGAGCTGTAGTACTACGTTCTGTTTGTCGACTCTCACTGGTAATGATAATGCCTTTTTCTTCTTCTCGCACTCGTAATCAAACTTGCAAGCAACTGTGTTGACGATCGAACTGATGGACATCAAAGCAGATCAATTAATCCGACGCAGCTACTGCGCCGCATAAGAGACTTTTCTTCTGCCAATGCTACCCAAGAAACAACCACCATCATGCCCAATCCCTCCTTTTTCCTTACCCATCTTTTCAAAGCGGCTAATAAAGAATAAAGTGAGATAGTTGGAAGTAGGGAGTTCGGAGTTGAATATAACTCACGTGGGTACGCACAAAAGCGAACAGATGCACGCACAGCACAACTTCGAATACGGCCGCACGCGAGGGAAAAGCTCCCAATCGACGATCTACCTCGCGCTCCCTTCGAAAAGGCCAGCTGCTCCCGTCCCGACTTCCCTTTTCATCCATAAATACCAGTCCAGCGCCTAATCCATAATTTCTTGCCCGCGATACTCCAAGTCAAGAAGAATGTTCGCTCTTTTCCTGCCCCTTCTCCTCCGAGGAGCCAACGCCCAATCCGTTTGCAACACCCAGCAGCCCAGCTTGCCTGGCACTTACCCTCCCGTGTTGACGACCGCCACCATCGTCAACGGGGACACGACCGCAAGGCAGCTGTTTGAGAGCATCAAGGCGGATCCAGCTTATGGCAATGTTTTGAATGGTGGAATAGCTCCCAAAGGAAACCCTAACGGAAGTGGTGACTTTTCAGGGTACAAGTAAGTGTCTTCTTTTTCTTGCATTTGCAGTCAGGAAGAAGGAGACGAAATTCAAACAAGACTTTGTTCCTCTGCGTTTGTTTCAAGGAGCAGAACTCCGTGGTTGACAAAGACAAGTCATGTCCTTTTTACGCCATGGAAGAAAGGGGGAGTACTCCATGGCATTCTGTGAAGGTGTTAATTTGGACTGGCGCGAGAAGGGAGGAGCTAAACTGATCCAAAAGCCCTAAACGTTTATTTTGCCTGCTGCCATGCCAATGTGAACGACACAAGGAACTTAATTTTGGAAGTTGCCAATTGAGGCTCTCCGTACATGCTACTAAATTCGGCATAAGATCTTTCGAAGAAGTATCAAAAATGTCTGCAGAACTCTTGCGCTGCGTCTCCAGAATCTCTCCCATGGGAGGAAACTACTTTCACCTCACCTATGAACCTGTCGTCCTTTGTACCGTGGAGTTGGAATGGAGACTGAGCAGCCGTACGCTTTACTGACCTGCTGTTGCTTCCAGTTACCCCCCCGGAGATCCGTTCGTCACCCTCCCTCCTCTATTCGCAATGCGCTAACACATTCATACTAAAAGTGACTGTTGGTGGACGCAAGGGTTCGTCCATCTTTTTCTCTTGCACTGGATCGTCTGACGTCCAATGCAGGAATTGCAAGACCCCCAAACGCTCATGGCTTCCAGTTGACTACTTTACGTGCTCGGAAGGAAGGACCTGGGGACTCTCTATTGACGATGGTCCTAACTGCAACAATGACCTCCTTTACTCATTCCTGTCCTCCCAAAATCCCCCGATCAAGGGAACCGTTTTTTACATCGGAAGTAATGTCATGGCATATCCCTTAGCAGCTCAAAGGGGTGCGCGCGATGGACACGAGTGAGCGATTCTGTCAGAACTAATATGAGGAGTAATAATAATACGAGAAATTAGGATCTGTGTTCACACCTGGAGTCACAAGACTATGGTATCATTTCCGCTTCCAATATGGGAGAAACACTAAAGGGTGATCGACAGACGAGTTTGACAGATGAGCAAGTTTTTGCTGAACTGTACTACACCAAGGTTGCTATTCACGCCGCTACTGGGATAACAACCAAATGCTGGCGTCCTCCTCAAGGTAAATTTAGTTTACATCAGAGTAGGACGATAGCTGATGGTGGTTGCTGGGAAAGGTGATGTGGATGATCGGGTTAGGACCTGGGCTTTTGCTCTCGGTATGCGAACGGTGAGTGTCTGCTGCCAGTCATTAAAACCCAGGATAAGAACCAAAACCCGCTCGATCTACCCTCCTATCAACTCTTTCGCCGAAGTGCATGATCTGATAATGTGCTAAACACAGATCCTGTGGGACCACGACACTTTCGATTACGAACTGGATGCTGGAACCCCTCAGAGCACGATTGATAACAACTACCAAGGGATCTACAATGCCGCTTCAGACAACAATGGCGTCGTCGTTCTCCAGCATGAACTCACGGACCAGACCATGGGGGAATTCATACGCCAGTACCCCAATGCCGCTCAACATTACCACCATTTCATGCCTGTAACATCCTGTTATAACGACACGACGCCTTACGTGCAGACTAACATTACCTTCCCCACGTTTCAGCAATACCTGGCTGGACAGCGCGCAACGCCTGTAACCCCGTTCATAACTAACCAGCTACCCGTCTTCGCTACCTACGACGAGGACCCAACATCGGGAGGTACAACTTCCTCTTCGAGCACAACTACCTCGCAGACCACCTCGAGCGGGTCGACATCTAGCAACAATTCCCCCACCACGAGCACAACAGGAGGGTCAACAAAGCCTACCAATACTGCCGCGGGTGATCACAATAACTCCGCTGCAACGAACGTAGTCATTGCTCGATGGGCGATCCTTGCTTCGCTAGCCGGATTAGGCCTGATGTTGTAGGGTGCAGATGGACTGACTTCTATTATTCAACTTTGCTTTTGATGCAGCATGGGATTTCAACCCGAATCGTCTGATGTTGATGGATTTATTGCGCAGCACCTAATAGTTTTGTTCTCACCGATGCCTGTCTTTACGACCTTCTCTATGGACATTTGAAACGGTGGATATCTACTTGCCAGTGACTTGAAGATGGCTCCTAGACGTATACATTCCCGAGTTCTTTTGAGTATGATTACACTACAAATCACGTCTACTACTCCTTCTCAAGAAGCTCGCCCCGACTACGATGCACTCATCACCTGCGAGGTCGAAGCAGCGGTCGCGCTCGGTCTAAGTTCCTCATACTGTACGACATCCTCCTCCGTCGCCCCCATCAACACCTCCTCAACAGTTGAAGTTGGAGCATCCTCCCGCGCAAATTCAAAACTCTCCATGCCCTCCAAGCCCCAACGTCCCAACATCTCCTTATCCTCATCCCACCCGTTCGTGGGGGTCGTAAGCATGCGTTCGCCCGTGAAGATCGCATTGCAGCCTGCGAGGAACGACATAGCTTGTTCAGTTTCTGAATACGAAGTACGACCAGCTGCGAAACGGATGATGGAGCTGAAAGCTTTCTCAACCAGGAACTAGAAGGACGCGATGTAAAAACTCACTGTGGCAGGACGATGCGCGCTGTCGCGATCGTCCGAAGGATATCGTGGAATTTGATAGGCTGTTCGTAGTAAATTAGTCAGATGGAATGAGCGAACACCCTTCCCACCTCGTTTTTCTCCAATGGCGTTCCTTGAATCGCTACCAAGGCATTAACGGGGAAACTTTCCGGTCCTTTGCCTCCTTGTAGTCTAGCAGCATTCTCAGCATAGCTCAAAGTAAATGTTAGGGATTGTGAAAAGACTCACTTGCTCATCTCCCAAATCAATCCCACTCGATCCGTCGCTTCCTCTCCTAATCCGAGAATGCCTCCTGAACACACCTTGATGCCAGCCTGCTGAACGGCGTCTATCGTTGCTAACCGTTCATCGTAGGAGCGAGTCGTGATCACCTGTGTTTAGTGCTTAGCCTAATCCTCGGTTGACGGACCAATAGCATACCTTAGGGTAAAACTCTCGGGAAGTGTCTAGATTGTGGTTATAGGCGGTCAATCCAGCCTCTTTCAGCCGCATCGCTTGCTCTGGGGTCAACATTCCGAGCGTAGCGCAGACTTCCATGTCGAGTGCCCTATAATATAGAAAGTCAATACTATGCTTTACTCATATTAAGACAGATCAAAAGCATCATCTAAAATACAATGCTTCCACTTAAACAATGCACATCCTTCTCTTCCAACCAGTTCGGCTAAGCAGAAAGACGAACCTGACTCCTTCTACCATCTTCAATATCCTCTCAAACCCGCTCTTGCGTCCATGCAAATCCCTCCACGCCGCACCCATACAAAACCTCGTGCTGCCATTCTCCTTTGCCCTCCTCGCCTCCCTCAAGACGGGTTCCAGATCAACCAACTTGCTCGCCTTGACGTCCGTCTTATGTCTGCTGCTCTGCGAACAGTAGCTGCAATCCTCCGTACATCCTCCCGTCTTGATGTTGAGCAACGTGCACAGCTGGACCTTGTGCAGTGGCTGGAACTCGCGATGGACGAGCGAGGACTTGAACACTAGGTCGATGAGAGGGGAGTTGTATATCGATGTTATCTCTGACCGCGTCCATGATACTCCTAGGCCGCCTATCTTGGGGACAAGCGAGGCCAGCTGGATGGGCGAGGCAGGCGAAGGGATGCTCGTGATCGTTGCTAGGCCACGGCGAAAGGACATGTTGGTGGAAGCGTGGAAGGAATGAGGGTGATGCAGCCTATAACCCTGCGTCTGGAACGAGATGCTCAGAGCTCAGAGGTTTTTCGTTGAAATTGAACTTTTGGGGCGGAATGATTGATCGAACTTTGTGACCAAGGAAAAGGTAACACCAAAATGGAATAGAGCCACAACGATTGGCCATGAAGTAAATATTTAGATAGCTGGCTTGCGACAAAGTGTTTTTCAGGTTGAATTATTGCTGAAATATTTGATTTCGGGGCACTCTACTAACACAACGACCAAGAACAACATCCTCAACCTATCTGCGGCCAACTTGAATATCGCAGTGAAGGCAGGTGTTCTACGTGCATTCGACGCAGCTGATTCTCTCGTAGATGCCGGTTTATGGTGGCATCATCATCACCCACAAGACGCTCCTAGATTGGGGGAGGATGCTGGAAGAAGAGAGGCCGTATGTTCCTAGGGAGGGATGCAGAAAGCACCCTTTCTGGTACCTTCATCGAGCTAGACAAGACGTGTCGAATGGACCAAATGTCCGCATCATCCCCCTCCCGTGCGCACCAGGCACACCTTCAGACGAGTTCCTTTATGTGATCGCGTGTGGACGATCGCCTTATCAGGGTTTCACGAACAAGTCATTTGCAGAGCTGGGATACGATCAAAGTAAAGTTCCTTATCCAGTGAAACTCAGCAAATATGTTGCTGGCGTTCAAGAGGTGTTGGATAAGCGGGGTATGTCGCCATCTCTCTGGAGGAGCTTTGGACTGATGTCGCAGAGGTTAAGGTTTGAAGCATGAGGGTTATCAAAGTGTTTTCGTCGCAAATTTCATAGCGAAGACGTGAGCTCCATAGTTCTATGTCATCTTAATCCATATTGCGTGCGTGTCTTCCCCATTCGGAGCCAGCCAGAGGGCTCAACTTGTACCGGTTCGTGGTGTGGATGCTGCTAAAGGAATCATCCTTGGCTAAAGAACAGTCCCATTCTGCACTTCATAAGAATCCAAGAATGATAGACAGTTCACCTTTCCATCTCCAACTGACGACGTACAGGTCCTGCCTTGCTGGTTTTGGCAATTTGACTTCTTCTGTTCTGTAAACATGCTGCCTTTCTCAAAAGAATTGGCCCGGGGTCCTATAATTGCTCTTACGAATAGTTAGTAACGAATTGCCGCTGGTCGACAATAAGTCTAGAGGTATTGCCTGTGAGTCGCAAACCGAAAAGATGCGTCCGAGTCGATTTTGAAAGAACTGTGTGGAGCCTGAGCTAAACGGGTTCGATGAACATTCAACGTGCAACATTTTTCAATGTTGAAAGATGGGTACGACTACTCCATGAGAAGGCGAAACACGGCCAGGAATCGTTAAAACTACTGAAACCACTTCGCATTGCCCTGTTGTAGATTGCCTGAACAAATGTCTAAACCTGGTGCTTCATGTAACTCATGGAAATAAATATGTCAGGTCCATCTCTATTCACAAATGAAAGTCGAAAGAATCGGAAATCCGGCTTCTACCTTCTCAAAAACGGCTCATAACTATCAAAATCCTCATCTCTCCTCCTCTCTGGTTCCTGAATCTCTGGTACTCCATACCAACCAGGCGTCCGTCCCTGGTCTCCTCTCTTCTTCTGTCGACCCTTCCCACGAGCAGGAGGGGCAAAAAAGTTTCTCATTGATGCGGCAACGGATGGTGCTCGAGCGGGACGTGCGGGCTGTGGACGAGACACGGGTTTATAGACGTATGCTTCGGTTTGCGTGCTCGTGTAAGCCTGGGAAGTGGGATAAGCGGCAGAGTAGTCGTTGACTTCGTAATAGGAACGGTCGGCAAGTCGACGTTTGCGACGATTGCGCCAGACAACGATGGCAATCACCGTCCCCACGAGAAGAACCGGCACAACAATACCAAGAATTACAGCAGTGCGATCGGAGAATGGGCGCGGGAAAGGGGATGAGGAATTAGTCGACGTGGAAGTGGAAGCAGTGGATGTGGTTGCGGTCGTGGACCTTAAACGAGTAGATGATGTGGTGTAGCGACTATCGACAGTTGTTGATGTTTCCGTATTGGTTGATGATGTTGAAGTAGTGGTTGAGGTGGAGGAACTGGTGTCAGTGGAGAGAGCTAACGCTTCATTTGTTGCATTCGTCCTTGCACCGTCGAGATCCCATGCCGATGTGGTGATTGGAATGAAAGCCCACTCTGCCATGCTGCAATTAGCAGATGAAGCTCACAATCATGAACAAACGGTAGGAAACAAACTTGGTATATCGGAATCCGCAGGTTGTGCAATGGGGAGGTAGTTAATTGGTCCACCTAAGCTTCCGACAATTGTTGAATTTGAACACTGAGTTGTCCAGCTTGCCCAATCTTCCACTGAGCGACCTTGGGATGACGTGCATGCCATCACAATGGAGTAACCGGGAACACCTGTTGCTGTTTAGTGGTCTGGAAAGGATGATGGATGAGAGTGCGGACTGCAGAGGCATTGGTTCAAGGTGACGTAGTCCTGACCGACAGTCGTGTCATCGTAGCCTGGAGAGTTGTAGGAGTAGCCATCAGGTAAAGGTGCGAACAACGCCGCTGCTTGAGCAGCTAGCATGGATAAATCAGCTCGATTTGCAAGTCTAAAAGCTCTTACCGGAGGAGGTGGATGCTGAAGAGAAAACTCTACTTGCTGCCTCGCAAGGATACTGTCCGAAGGAGTTCTTTGACCTGAAGGGGTGAAATCTCATGTCAGCCACCTCGCGCAAAGACTGAGCAAACTCACCAATCCCAACTAGCAGCATCCGCAGGTTCAGCCCATCCGGTCAAAGCGTTCGACATGGTCGCTTAGCAGGTTCCAGTCAGTTCTTGCTGGTCGTTCAATTGTGACTCCTTGAGACAGGTTCCAACTAGGTTGTTTTCAGATGCATGTGCAAGGTGCAAGGGGTCATGCATTCAAGATGCGTGCGTGTTAGGCGGAAAACTCGAGAGAAGTCCCATGGAGCAGGAGCAAGAGCTGTTATGAAGTAAGGACTGCTTCGCCCTGACAGGACTGAACGGAACGAGGACGAACCCACGAAGTTCTCCAAAGCAACACGTGATCTGCATCCCTCACTGCCCAACTATTGCTTCGTTATTCAGCGTAGTGAAGTCTCTGTTAATGTCCTCTACATAATGCGAGTGATTTCTCCTGAGACGTGGATATCTGAGACTGGATTCACGTCCCATTCCAAAGATGTCGACCTCTCCAATAGACGAGACTTCTATCGTCGTTTACGAGGCGAAATGCCTTTATGGCGCCAACTATTTCTCACGAGTGGCCCTGCGGGATATTTCTCGTGCTGTCATAGCTTCATATATCATGCCTCAAGACGTACCCTTGGACGAAGAAAGGTTACATTAGAAGCATTCCGTCAGCCTACTCATAGTCTAGTTCCATTGACTGGTGGTCCATCTTGCGTTGTGAAAGCTGTGGCCGTCGAGATGCAAGATCCTCCGCTATTTCGCCTCCATCCTCTCGATGGATTTGGAATTTATGGGCATTGGTATGTCCTCCCTTCTCTTTTGATTCAACTAACGAATGCTGAATATTTGGGAACTAGTTACCGCTTCTCATCTGTTCACCGGAACTTCAGAACTTACAGGCTATGATTCAAAAGCTTCCTCTTTCAAGCGGCATCCGGGATAGCGTTGCATGGGCATCCACCGCATAGACAAATGGTTTGTTCCTGACTATTTTACGTCTTTAATGAATTTCTTCTAGTGAATTTTCGTCATGACTGTCTGATTCCAGAGAGGTTTTCTCTAATGACCGAATACCGAATACTGTATGCTCGGACGAGCAGAGCGATTTTGAGATTTCATGCTGAGGATGCTAAAACTAAAATGGGTCCCAGAGGGTTGTGCAACCGTACAGGAATTCCCAAAGGACCCTTGGCTACCCGGTTTGAGATGGCAGTTAACAGATTGCAAGGAATGACCGTCCTCCCTCAGCCCTGCATTCAGGCTCCGGGAATGATTGGTATTGTGTTTTAGGCGTGTGTCAGACGAGCACATAAAGTACGACAGGACAGAAGTAATGGTACATTGTGTCGAAGGTCTACCATACAATTGACTGATCACTTCACTGCAATCCATTGTCCACTGCAAGATCTTCAATCCTCCTTCAAAGCTCCTCAATCTTCGTATAATTTTTCGGGAAGATGCCTTTCCTCTCGCCCACCTTTCCGGTCCACCACTCCTCATCTCCCTTCTCAACCACTTCAATTACGTCTCCCTTCTTAAAGCTCAAATCGCCAGCCTCTACGCCTGCAAAATCAAACAGGGCGATGGCCACTGTCCTCGAGGCCGTCACTGTGTGGCCCCTCTTAGGGAGCGTCGGTGGAGCAGCCATCGCGCTAACAGAAGTAGAGGTCGATTTATAGGAAGGCAGGTTGGCGCGGAATCCATCAAAGTCGAAGTGGTCGACATTATCGTCTGGCAACTCGGTTTCTTTATGCGTTTGGTATTCCTTCTCCTTCGCGCTCGTATGCTGAGCAGGTGAAAAGTAATTATCCCTCGGCCCAAACGACATCAAGTCCTTTTCTTCCGCCGTTGGTCCCTTCGTATAAGTGAGGGGAGTGCGAGGCTTCGACTCTTCTTTCTTCACCGGCTCTCTGAAATGCTCATCGACTTCTTCGTCTGAATATCCTCCACCTCCTCTCCCATCGCCGTTAGGGTTCCACTCTCGATTATATTCGGGTCCGTCATTCCAAGGAATCTGGTTCTTCAGATCCTTGCTACTCGACCTCCAGCTCAATCCCTTCCTCAAGAAATTCCTACTGCCCTTTTTCTTCGCTCCACTCTTTCCGCTCTTCCAACTCCCCACGCTCGTTCCTGTGCTTTGCCTACTGATGCCACTAGGGCGACTCCTAGTCTCCCTTCCACCAGCGTAGCGCTCCTCGTCCCCCGAAGAATCGGTATAGTCGGCCCGATTAAAAGTTTCTTGATTAAGCGATGAAAACTGGTTAGAGAATGGATCTGGAGAAGAAGAGCGTTGAGATTGTGGGTTTGGGTTAGATTTGGAGCGGGACCGGGTGGCAGCTGAAGCAGCTCGATCGTCTTCTTTCTGCCTTTCTTGCGCAAGCCAGGGATCTTCATCAGCATCGTCCCGGGTGAATTGACTGTCAAATCGCATAGTGGCGGAGTTTCCTATTCCGATGCAACATCATCAGATGGAACGATTGGAGGGGTTTGGTCGGAGAGAAGAACATCATGAAGAACGCACCGGTATTCCTCCTGGGCAGCTTCCTGCCCTTTGCGCCGACTCCCCCAACTCCACCTGCTCCAACACCCTCAGCAAAAGCATAGGAGCCCTCCCCTTCCCTCCATTGTTCCGTCATGGGCTTGTCTTTAATCCATCCGCTCGTATCCTCGCCAACACATCTCTCTATCGTCTCTATCAAGCCTTTCGCGAACTGAGGCGCATCGACGGATCCAGAAAGTAGTTGAGAAGCTGTCACATTCGAATGATATGCTAGTCGATTGGCGTCACTGCGTTCAACGATGACGGACCCTTCGACTGAAACGCCTATTCCATCCCGTCATTATCAACATCGGAATAGCATGATGGGTTAGCAAACCTCCAAACAGTCCCCTCGTCTTGCTGTATGAATACATGGTTGCCACCTTTCCTTTGGTGTTCAATCCCGCTGACCCTTCGGTGTTTCTCCCCATCGGTCCTACAGCAATAGACAGGTTTCCTCCGCTATATTGACCCAAAGCAGTGTCAAACTTTTGGTTCAATTTTCGATGAGGAAGAGCAGGAGCAAACTGACAGTTGTAGTGAGCCAGCGGACATGAATGACTTGACGGCAGCGCGGGAATTGAGGATGATCTATCAATCAATCAGTTCACTTCCGGTAGACGACAGAAGAAAATCGTGTGCAGGGTGAGAACACGTACTAGGAAGTCTGTAATCTCAGCCCCAGCTTGTGCGCCGAAACCTGCGCCACCTGTACCTCTGCCACACACCCTCTGCGTTAGTTTTCATGCTGGTTGATAAGGAGGAGGAACTCACATTGCGCTTGGAGCGGACCAAGCTGTTCATCACTCGCGATATGAGAATCCTCCGACTAAAGAAGAGAGATGCTCACATCCATCTGGTAACTTGGCCTATCCGATCCGAATTGGTATCAGCTTCTTTTCAAAAGAGTCAAAAAAGAAACAAACAATGACGACTCCAGTTCCAGCTCTAGCGCTGAACAAAAATCCCATTTTGACGACCTGAAAGATGGCGAAACCTTTGGCAGAGCGCAAGACATGGGGAGGGATGACGCCGTCGAGACCTTTGGAGGGAGTGACGAACGAAGAAAAGATGGACGAACACTTGGCGCATTCTTTGGGGAGGTTTACGGGGAGTGGATTAAGAGGAGCCATCTTGGCTTTGGTGGCGGATTCAGAGGGATGTGAGCGAGTGATTGTGGTTTTCAAGGGACGAGGCCGGGGGTCCTCCGAGTTCTTGACTCACGTGACAACTTTCCGCATACCCTGCGAACTCCCAGGGGCGAAGCGATTGAATTTGTGCAAGACCGGGATCATTTCGCGTACCGCTTGCTGAATTTACTGCAGTTGATTATTGGAGCAGACTTAGATAAATCACCCATCAAAGGCAAAAGGCAGGGAATAATGAATATTATGTCAATGCAGATCCATCAAACGTATCCGTAACAATACACACATGAGCACATTCACAACCATCTAAACGTCCACTAGTCCGTTAGACGCTTGCAGTAATCAGGATTGCCCTTTGGGTTGAGAGCCCCTATTGAGACACGTCAGGCATGGACAGCAAGATTGAGAGGGGGACGTACAGTTAGGGAAGTAGTGAGCAGTTCCCGACGCTCCTCCGACAGCGAAGGACCACACGAAGACCATGACCTGAGCTCCACCGTCGAGTGCGGCAGAGAGCAAGAAGTTGTATTTCCTGAACCATCTGGGCCTGTACTTCCTCATGTACCACTGCGACCAGATGGCGAAAAGGAAAGAGGTAAAGACGGAGGAGTTGATTCCTACGGAGAGGTATCCGAGTTCAGCGACAAGAATGGGAGTGAAGACCTTGTCGAAGTGGGCACGCGGCCAGATCTTGTGTGCGATGTAGAAGGGGATGGGGAATCCGAGACCAGCGAGAATCGTAAAAGGCACAAAACCGTAAACTTGACCGGGAGCGTAGAGCGGTTTGGCGAGAGCTCCCCAGGCAATGGCCGCACTGTGGAAAGAGAAATGTTAGAGAACTCCATTCCAAAGGATGAACCACATACCTGTTGAACGATTGCACTTGTTGTCCAGACCACACATTCGTTCCTTGAGTGTCCAAAAGGACATCCCTGTTACCAGCAATGACAGATCTCATGATAACCTACAAATGGGTACATATAAGCTACAGTGGAGTTAGAAGGAATGAGAACATACATAGTTGAGTAGAGCTCCGACAACGGTTCCAACGCACTGGACCGTGAAGGTAGCACGAGGAGGCAGCTTGGTATACTGTCCGAGCTTCAAATCACGAAGGAGACCGTAAGCCTGAGTAACCGTGTTGAAGCCGTAGAGGGTGAAATACATGTTGGCGACAGGCTTTCCCGGGATGATAGCACCCCCGACCATTTGCACGAGGTTCTGAATGGACGGAGCGTATCCGACTGTGCAGTAGAGCGTTCCGACGATGGGAAGGAAGAAGGCGGCAAGGATGAGAGCGACCCAGAGACCCCAGAAAGGAAGTTGGGAATGCGATGTGTAGATAGTCGCGCTGATGACAAGGCACTCAATTCTCGGAAACCAAGTTTGGGCCAGACCTACAGCGCAATGGCGTTGGTAGCGATAAAGATACCAATGTACCAGTACCAAGGTACTTCCTATGTTCCCAATCCAAGTCAGAAAAACAGCAAACAAAACCTGGAGAGAAGCACGCACCTTGTACACCTTCATCTTCTGATAATGAGGATCATCGCTCTCCTGGGTCCTACTCTTCCTGATAATGTTCCATACATCCTTCGCGTGCCAGAGGGCGAAGTGGGTGACCATGGCCCCAATGTACATGGTCCTCGAGACTTTGTAAAGCAGTTGGGAGGCGGCATACCAAGGAAGACCCTGTGCCCCAGTTAAGCAAGAAGACCGAACAAGTTATCAGAAACTTACAACAGCCTCCAGCTTGGTATGGTTGAGCGTAAAGTCGTCGTTGAGAATGGCGAGCTGATCGTAAGGCGTGCCGTCGCGGTGCCACAACTGTTGGGTGAGGAAGGGGAACGACTTGGCGTGCCAAACATCGAATTCGTAGCAAAGACAGAATGACACGATGCAGACGACGACACCACCATACAAACTCAATTGAGTGGATAGCGGAGTGAAGAGAGACCCAATAGCTCCACCACCACTGAGCAAACCGTTAATACAGATCCACCATTTAGGATAGAAAAAGACGAACGATCCAATGTAGACCCAGTCGAAACAGAGAGAGAACAAGCCCAATCCTTCGTTGTTAGCAGCTCCACCGAAGATTCTGGTGAACCAAGCGGAGTCCTGATTGGCCAAGCAGAAGATCGAAACACCAGTGAGCGTCGGGGCGATGTACTCAGGGAACCATTCCCTGCGTCAGCCAGTGAGCAACGAAAACAGACTGCAAGTGAACGAAGACGGACCAGATGAAAATACCGATAAAACATCCCCAGAAGAACTTCTTCCTCTTGGCCTGAAGGAAGACTCCTTGACCACGATGCATTGCGTCAAAGAGCTGCACCGTAGGCACCAACATGGGGTAAATGGCGTAGGTGGGGAAAACCAAAAAGTTCCTCATGATACCGCAGAGACCGTATCCGATGAGCTGAGAACCCAGAAGGGTAAAAATTCCAACAGCTAATTCGCGGGATTGTTAGATAAGCAATAGAAAGCTGAACGGGTACACACCAGCATTGGGTTTAACGTTGTAGTAGAGATCCTGAGCGGCAAAAATGGAGATGGCAGTAGCAGACTCTGAGGCAGTCGAGGCTGTGATGATGATGGCGACGTGCTCCTTGATATTGAACTGTCCGTGGTTCATGAATCGCCAGAAGGGAGTGTCGGCGGTCTTCTTGAGCGCAAGGTCCGAAGGACCAGGGATGATCCTCTCGAGGAATCGTCCCAAGAGGAAGGCCAAAACCTGAAGGAAGAGTTGGGAGACTGAGACAGTCTGGGGACGAAAGTAAAACAGTTGACCTGAACCACAGGTCAGTCAAAGCGCCTTCATGACAGACAAGTTGAGCTCACCCAAAACAGCACCGAAACAAGCAAGACCAAGAGACAGGACGACGGATCGGAAGGTGAACCAAGGAGCTTCTGGGTCGTCGTCGAGAGAAACCAAACGGGTGGCGTAGTCAATATCGGTTTCCTGACGCCATAACCTGGTCAAAGGGGGATAACTGAACGAACAGCCAAACTCACAATTGGACGCTCGTGACCTGTCTCGTCCATATCAATGGCGCGGTCTGACCACACATCGCCCACTGTGGAGATTTCATCAGAACTCAGTCACCAATAGAGAAGACAGCGTCACCATCTTGCCTCATGACAACCTCCTTGATGTTCGCCACAGGGACACCCGCCTCAATCGCCTTCTCGTCGTGAAGGGACTTCTCGTCAATGTCCTCATCGAGGTGCTTCTCCTTGATAGGCTCGTCGCCATAGGCGGGAGTGGTGGTCGTAGGCTGGATATCGGCCATTGTTGCTCGACGAATAACCTGTGAAAGGCTTCGGAGGCTTGGCTAGCTGTTGAGCTTGGAAGGGGACCAACGAGAGCAAAAAGAGAGGAGAGTGATATTTTATACTGTAGGCTGGTGCTAGTCCTACATCGCTAGCATGTGGAGAGCCCGATATAGGCGCGTGCAGATAAGCGTCGATCAACGATGATACCGCATGATAAAACAGCCAAGAGCCGAAGACACTTCGTAAATCAAAAAATAAGGCGCCCTATTCGTCGGGTGCTGGGGACGATTTTGGGTTCGTTGTCTGTGTCCTTCATCGTTCTTGCCTAGTCTGCCTGTTAATTGTCAGCGACATTTCACGATCAAAGTAAATGCTGACCCCGATGAGCATGGCAGCTGCCCAAGTTAATGGTGTCTCGCGACTTCCTCCGTCGTCCCAAAGGGCCCAAAACAGTAAGAAGGCACCAAAGTTGTGACGCACGACAGACCTCCGGTTGCAAAATGTGATAGAATGCGTGATACGAATCCGAAGCAAAGTCCGTCCTTTATCAACTCCACAAAACTGGGATAAAGCCTGAGCATGACAATCGACTTCTTCTGCAAGCGGTTCCATCCGCATCAACCGCTGTAACACTCGCTCTTCGTTCGGTTGGAAGCTCGGCTTTTAAAAATTTACACGCCGTTGTATCGCACTGACAGCGAAGGGGAGCCCTGGTGAAGTGGCGACATAACTGCAAGTTATGGTGCTTTAGGTCCAAATTGAGAATGAATGGACGATGTCGGCAGGCTGCAGGTGCACAACATGATCAAGTCCGAAGATGGTTCTAAGCACGCCGTGGAAAGCATGGAACAGTGGCACTTCCACGGCCATTCCCAGTGCAAGACGGCCTCCCGAGGGAAGAATGAAGGAGGAAGAAGAGTCACATAATGTTTCCCATAATCATAAAGAACCATTTAGTAACCCCTAAACTGGTGTCGAAGATACGAATGAATGTATAACAGTGCCTCGCTCAGTCCCTCAAGAAGCTAGTGGGACAGTAGGTTCAATTGCCCTTCAGAACTTGAAAGCGGCGCAGCTTGCATGAAATCCGGCAAAGTAGATGTCTCGTAGACCTCAAGCAGTTTCAAGCCCGTCAAGTCGCCTCACTCAGAGGTCTTTGACACCAGATGAACAGATCGACAAGATCCCACATGATGCACGATACATGATGCCTTGACAGGACCAGGACATTCCGTCGTTGTCGCAATCAGAGGGGCTACTTTGCCACATTAGTTCGTACAATCACGTGACTGTCGAACAGACACTGCGAAAGCGCAAAGACAAGGGTGCACTTGGGCTCACAGGCACCAAGTTCCGTGTGCTTCTCCAAGCCCCATACACCCTCCATGGATAACTTCCTCCATCCTTCTCCACTCAAACTCACCTGCTGGCAGACTTTTTGGAGCCTCCTCCGCTGCGGAGCTGGAAGGAGTTCTCGCTTTATCGCTCTTTATTTTTTGAAATTTTCAAATGAGCAGAGCGACATTATAACCCGCCATCATCAAACGCAAAAGTGTTCGATTGATTGTAGTCAAGAGAGCAAGTTTGGCGGCACCAGGACAAGCTTCCAACAAAATGAACCCATTCTCAACCCACAACACTCTGCAGCTACAGCTGCAGTAACGCCTGACAGGACAGATGGACACAGAAGAGACGCGCAAGCGAAGAAGGGTCATGCACTCACAACTCAGCCAACTACTGCTTAGGTAATGCTCAACATGGCCCTCCGCCTTTTTCTCCCAAGCGCCTCAACCGCTGTCTGCATTTGACTTCCATGAAACCCTTTGCCAGCTCCTGACCTAGATGTGCTCCTCTTGGACCCTCCATATTTCCTCTTCGTCGTTGAAAATTTTGTGGAGCGGCGAGTGTGGGGCGTCTCGAGTCTTTTTGACTCGACGTGACCGCAACCCTTGCAGTGACACAGTGCCGCGCGATGAGAACCTAGATTGACCAAAAGGCTGACACGAGCTTGCAAGGAAGTAGATGGTGTTCGAAAGCGGCATGTCGTGTTATATTATCGACAGGGGAACCTGAGGCCGCATTCGAAGAGGGAACGTTTTTTCACTAAAAATCCTTGCTGGATTATTTGGAGATGAGATGGAGCTTCGCATCCACTGTATTTAAAGAAGTCGCGGTTGGAGATGGACGGACTGTAATCTGATCCTTTAAATCACATGCGGAAGAAAGCGACAGCGGAACGGAAGAGGAGAGGAGCCCATAACTGAGGTTGAAGCTTTTTATCTATTCCTGACCCACGTCATCACTCGACAATAGACAGGTAAACGCATGTTAACGGCGGGAGACTGCAAAAGCCCGACTGGACTGGTCTGGGCTGCCCACTGGCTTCTGTTCTTTAGCACCAGGAATAGGGTACTCGAACGGTCGCCAATCAAAGCAAGAATAAGAATAGGTTACTCGAACGGTGTCGCCAATCAAAGCAAGAATAAGAATAGACTTCCCGCAATATGATACTTATGTCACCCTCCTTTGTATGATGGGTCTGAACAAAGTCTGGTGCCTAGAATTGGTTCAGAAGCAGTATGCTGAATAAAAAAAAGTGAGGTGAAAATCAAGCTGCAGATTAAATTCCGTCGTTTTCTTTTATCAACAGGCACTGAGGAGTCCACAAGTGGTTTCATCGACCACTGACGACTAGTTGAGTGTTGGTAGGTAAACTCTCAGGTGATAGAAGAGGTAATTACTCCAGCCATTAATACTTAAAGACGAGCTCACGAAGAGAACGGAGAAAGACCTGCACGACTAACGGTCGCTCGTTGAGCATTTAGCTTTTAGTTTTATGAAGGTCAGAGACTGAGCACTGAGCGCTCCAATTCACTTCATGTTTGCAAGGTTCAATGCTGTTAATTCTTGACCAAATCTAAGTCACTCTTTCACGCGCGGTCAATAGATAAGGGTTTAGCGAACAAAGAGCGGTCCGATCCTAGGATGATCAAGCTCTCTAATCTTTGTTTGCTTGCGCGACGGCAATAAACATCGAAGCCGACGCACTGGTCGAAAAGAGTGTCTGAAGAAGATTATAGACCATCATCAAAGAATCAATGGGACTGTTTCTCCGAAGATACGGAGGCGAGGTAAGGGAAAGGACGAATGAGAGTGGGTTGGAAGAATGGTACAACAATTCATTAATCATCCTATCCCAGCAGGTCGTCATAAATTCCAAAGGCAGCAAAAACCCAGCTAAGTTATATCTCCGCCCAACCTGCCGTGCTCGATCCTCCATCTCGCGCCACCAAGTTCAGACCGAAGACCACCAGGTTGGTGACGACTCCGATCGAGAATCCGTGATACAGACTTCGCCCTCCGTCTTCCTTCATTGCGTTCCACCACATCTCCAGCATGCCTTCGCCTTTCGGTTCCCGCACGGGGACTACAGTTCTGAAAGGTTTCGTGGGATTCGCCGTATACCGCGTTTGGGCTTGTAGTCGTTTCCGTATTGTCTCGATAGGGAGGGTAAGGCCCAGTCCGACGGTGGAGATCACCAGTTCACCCACCGCCCAAACCATCGGTGAATCCTCTCGCTCCGAGCCAAGCCAGTGAAATATGAGCATCGGCCCGCCAAAGTGTACCAGCGGCCGAAGGATCCCTTCTACAATGGTTGAGCTCATCAATTCTTCTCCCCAGAAGGCCCTCCACCATCCTCCCTCTTCTCGTACAACCGTATCCAACGCATCCAGGGGACCAGAATATTTCCGATGTTGAGGCATCGCTGACTGGACGATTAAACGTGTTCGGATCAGGTCAAAAGGCGATAGAAGGACCGTAGTGAGTAGGTGGGAAGAAACCGTGAGCAGAAGGATCGAACGGGAGAAGGGGTGTGCAGACGAAACTAGAGGTTGAAGGATTGTTTGCACGAGTGGCTGCAGATTTGTGGACATCGTGTCCAGAATGAATGTCGTCATTTGTCCTGCAATATTCATCAGCTATGTGTCTTTCTTTAATTCTGTCTGAAAATTTGTCAAAACAGCAGAAAAATAGTCAGTCCGGGTGCTTTCACAAGGGTGCAACGATTTCTTCTCTCGCCCTCCGCTTCTTCCACGGGGCGGCATAAAAATTAGGTCCGGGATGTTGAATCGAAGCACTTCTTATGAGAGACGGTACGTTTAACATTTACATTTTAACGAGGAAAGAATATCTCTATTAATGCTGCAACGGTTTAGCGTACTTATCTGAACAGCACGAAGCACAGGTGCTGCCGGTGCCGATGTTGCTAACGCCCACTTGAAGGTAAACGATAAAGTGTACAGTCGCCTCACTCTCCACATTTACTGCAATCGAATAGAAATGATAATGCCATATCACATATTCACATTCCTCGTCCATAGCATGGACAGAAAGAGTTAGCCAGTCCCATTGAATAGTTCAGACTAGATCAAGGATAGCGATCATATGTCTAGCAACAATTCATCCCGAGAAGGCATATATAACATCCTCATTTGAAACGAATGCAAACATTCTGCACTCATGAAGCACATAAAGACTCCACACAAGAGAAAACCCGACAGCAAGCAAAAAAGTGAAAAAAGACGCACCCTTCCACAAACTCCACCCACCCTCTCCCCTCATAGCTCTCACCCTCTTCACCATCTCCCACACGCCATCCTTCTCTCCACTCCTTTCATCCACTCTTAGCTCCCACTCCTTAACCTCCACCTTTCCCTTCCCTTTCGGCTGCGCGCTCGATGGATGTTGGTGCTGATGATGCCGAGAAAGCTGCTGGGTTGATTGCGTGGATTTGGTCGTTCGTGGAGTGGGCGGGAGGGAAGGGTTAGAAAAATACTCGTCTTCTTCTTCCTCTTCTTCCTCCTATATCCCATTCCATCCCATTCATCCAACGATCAGATCACTCCTTCACCGCGTCCCAATGCAAAATGCCAAAACCACTACCGAGAAGAGACAAACCTGATGATGCGACCCTCCAAAACCTGTGTTACTCCCTGCGCTGATGCTCCCAACATGTGAGGTCGAAGGAGTCGGTGCTGCCCGAAGCTGCAACAACGTCTTCCCGACCTCGAGGGGCATGACGAGTCCCGTGCCGAGGAAGGCGACGATGGCGCTGCCGAAGACTGGCGGCAGGGAGTAGGAGTAGTCGGCATGATAGTGAAACTCTGCGTGGCGAGCGGAGGACTGGGGAAGCGGTGGGGGAGATGGTATTGACGGAGTGGGAAGAGAGGGCGTAGGGACGTAGTAGGGGCGGAGCGGATGTGGCGTGGGATTGGACATGGCGGTTGTGGTAAAGGGAGAATGTCTGAAGTTGATTGCTGAACTCCTTGATGTCACAAGTTGCGCTGAGCGTGTCCGACCGCCCTGAGAGGAAAATGAACTTGAAGCAGCAAACAATTCTGCAAACAGTTGGTTGATTATTGCTACACTGGATCTATATTGAGTGAGCCTGAAGCACGCGTGACGCGGAACATTAGGCAGAGTCTGTTGGAGAGAGGTCTGTTGCGTGAAGACGAAAGAGTCGAGCTCCGATCTGAATATTACTGCAAGGATAAGCTAACACTGCGCTAAACAGTACAATCATGAAACTAAACGATTGGTTTGACAGTTGAATTTTGTTGGGAACAGTCATGAGTGAAGAAAGTTTGGGAGGGGGCGCGAGGTTCTTGTGGATGCGAAACCCGTAAAGCGGTTTGGATCGCTTGGTGAATCTTTCCCTCCTTCAAATTGACTGTTGCTGGTGCACGATGCTTTGACGGGAACATCCTTCGCTCCTTCACCCGATCCTCCCCCGCTTGAATGTTCCTGTTCCCTGATGAGAGACGAAGGGAGACGAATTAGGTTTGAATACGCACCGTTTCGACTTGAACAGCCGTTTCGCTCTGGACTAAAATTGCTCTCATGAACATACTCGGCGTGGTTTCATTTGAATTCGAAACTGCGAACTCGGGGCCTGCAGCAGTGTGGCTAGAAGCGACGAGGGATTGCCGCATCAGGAGATTCACAAGGAAGGTGATGGAGTAGATACGACCGATATTAAAGAGAATCGCCAATGACACATTGCTGACAGAAAGCGTCAGATGTCGTAAGCGGCGAAGGGTTACATATGTACCTTGGATTGTTCTGCAAGTAGGTTATCAAAGCACAGATAGCAATCTAGAGAGCAATATCAAATCCAATGATCCAGAGTAGACGGCGACGCACCAAGGCTGTTGGAGTACAACTCTCAAATGCAAGTATGGACAATGTGGAGAGTAATTTCTTCGTCTCTGTAAAACCACACGTCAGTTTGAGCTTAATTGGACGTCAACCAACCGTGGTGTAGGCGCTTAGATCGAAAACGCAGCAAATGAACAGTCAAAGCAGTAGCAATGGCAACATCTAAGTCAAGAAATTAGAATATGCCGGTCAAGGTAGAACGACTCACCACAAACGGCATGGGTAACTACAGCCAGAATAGCTGATAATTCTATCCTGTTTCGTTCTGAATATTCATTATGCATGACAACTATCACTGAGACAAGTCCAGCACTTCCGAAAGCAAAGAGGGCCAGAACCGCTAACAGGCTGGTGAAGATGAAGTTACGAGACAGGCGAAGGTAGCGCTGGATGAAGTAGCCTTCCACTACAAAGGAAATCGTGGCTAGAGTGGCCTTAAGGTGCTTTCTTCGAAGACAAGATGGGATTGACCAGTGAGGAAAACGCATGCCGGAAAGTGCCATCCTAATCTCGTTGTCAGAGTGTTAACCATAACAAATTGAAATAGTTGCTGACCTTGACGTAAGAGGTACTCTTCATTCCCCCAATTTGTGACCGTGTATGCATAAACACCTGGAGGATCATCAGGAAGAAGAATAGACGCAAAGGAACCCACAAGACATTTCTACGGCGGTACACGCCGTATCCACAATAGCGCACTAAACGGCCGTCAGTCTGCGTTCTCTTGATCATGACAGAAACTTAAGATAGCAACAGCTGTTCTCATCGGCGGTCCATCCTTCGAACATGCCCTCAGATAGTACAGGTACACCATGCACCTAAAGAAATAGCATGAGATGATGACACGAAGCATGAAGTCTAAGCGGAATACTTACATTTCAACACTCCATAAAGCAATGTTTGTCCTGTCAAAGCTCAGGGACTTTTCAAATGCCATCACGCAAATCTCTCTCACCATGTCCCGATCACTTTCGGACAAATCAAAGTGCATTCTATGCTCTGCTGAATCTGCAGACTTACTAATGGGGATGACCACAGTTCGAAACGCTTCAGAGGGCATATCGAAAGCAGCCAGAAAAAGGTATGTTCCGGCTTGGCAGAGAGAAACAGTATTCGGCTCTTTCTTCTCCTCCTTATAAAATTGGTTACTGAGACGTATCTTTGCTCTCCCAAATCCTACAAGACTAAATTAAAGTCTCCTTTATTGCTGTTCTTGGGACGCGATAAAATGAGGAGCTTCCCTATGGCTCTTCAGCGTTGTCGCTAAAAGGGGTTCGACGGTCTGCTTCTTGATCCGCAGTGCTTAGCGTTAAACATGCGGTGCATGTCAGGGCCTCTGGAGATCTCGTTACACGACTCGGCCCTAGTAGTTGATATTGGAATGCTCTCGAGGCGCAGATGTTCCCAAAGACTAGTTTCAAGCTCTGAGAACAGAACCCACACATTCGGCAGGGTTCTTTGAATTTGTGCATATTTGTATGCAAACCGAGTTGAATGGAGTGAAGACGGGAAGAAGGAAGGCTGATTATCGGATTCGAAACGTGAGTGACGAGTGACAGCGATTCAGTACACAACCGGTTTCATTGATCAGGCTGGTCATTTCGATGCAGGTTATGACGGGGTGAATGCCGGTTGTGAAGACTTGGACAGAAGTTCGTGGTGTCCACTGGCACTGTTCGAGAGTGACAATGTAAGCCTAACGATAGTGGTTTCCGCAGTCAAAAGATAATGAGCGAAATAATTGGTAGTGGCGCAAGCACCAGTCGCCGACCTGAACTTTTTATGCAGAATAGCTGCAGGGGAGACGTTTTATGCATGCTGATTGTTTGGGAAAGCAGCTCAGTCGCTGAGGACAGAGCTCTTAAACCGTTCGTAGAAAGAATGACGCTCCGCTCTCTGGCAAGCAGCAAAGCACGGGCTCAGGCAGGACTCCCTTGCACTCAAACCAGGGATATCTAAGAGCAACTCAGCCTGCCACTCACATTTATTTTTAGTTGTCGGCTGCTTGAACTACTAAGTGAGCGACGCTTGAGAGCAGAGTGTCAGTCTTTGCAAGCGTACCTGTGAAATGGTAACGGGAAAGGTATTAGACAAGTGTTTCTGTCAGAACACTGCTGCTGGTTTGACTTTTTACCTTGCTTGTTTTTCTAGAAATCAGCTAGCTAAAGTAGTAGGTTAGGGAAAGAATGAAGGAAACTAAGGAATAACTGTTATACACAGTAAGACTGCACCGGCTGAGTTCCGAAATCCAGCCCGCAGAGCACTGAAAATTCAGCACTTGAGGCTGGATTTTCAGTCTCGATGCAAGTTTGATGCCTGAAGCTGAAGCTTGAAGTTCAGCATTTGCATGCTGAATTTTTCACTCATGTAAGTTGAATCCTGTTCTCACTCGATTCCGTCATTCTATGGCTGAATATTTCAACCTTACAAGGCTTAAATGATGTTGTAAATATAATCAGCAGACACGATGCTAAATAAAATATTCTCTGCGTGCAAACTGTTGTTACTGAACGTTCAGCAGTTCCAATACCGCTGAATAGTTCATCCTCTACATACTAAGCACTTCGTAGTTCGCTTCATCTGCTGCTACGAGTATATAGCCCTTAACAGCTTAGCGTGTACAACACAAGCTAAAGAATAAAATACCATACAATATGGTGAATCGTCGACGTGATAGAAATAGAGAACAATATGCGATTCAATATACTAGGAATGAAGAGGCTTTCTTGTATCAACCCAGACTCCACTGCTGGATTTCCTTTTTCGGGAGACAGTAGAAAACACAGCTAAATGACATATGAGAATCGGTAGAACACCATGGGACATACAACTTCACGGCCGTCACCATCGCGCCGTCCTCTCGCTCTCCGGCACTGTAACCCTCACTTACGATCCCTTCTCTGGTGCTCTCTCATCGTCGGCAACCTCCTTTCGGCGCTCCCGTCCACTCTTCCTCCGTCCAGCCTCCCTGCCTAACCCGACCGTCCTTCGGCCACTCTTGCGTCGTACACCCACGTCTCCATCTCGTCCTCGTGCTCTGTATATTCGATTTCCGAAGTCCACTGTAGGATGGAAGACGGAAAGGTAAGTGGAGGATGGAAGGGAGAGCGAGAGAGCGAGAGAGCTCTGGGAGGACGAACTGACGTTCCACTCTCTCCTTAGTGATTCGGTCTCTGTTTCGCACACAGTTCTCAATTGACAAACGAGAATGCGACAGAGCCGGGAAGACGTTTATGGACGGAGAGAGTGGAAGGACAGCGTAGTTGGGGGTACTTGCGACGTCAGCCTTCGTTCCCCAACCATTCATGATCTATGCTCCTCTTTCGCATCCTGACCTTGCCCGTGCAGTGGGT
>MU271577.1:8896-42287 GCA_021432655.1 Atractiella rhizophila
GTTCGATTGTAGACGTGACCGGCAAAGTAGAGAGCTTCCGCCCAAAAATGTTAGAGGCAGCTTTGCGTGGTGAAGCATGGACTTTGCGAGGTTACGAAGAGTGCGATGGATGCGTTCTGCAATCCCGTTCTCCTGATGACAGTAAGGAGTCGTTGCTTTCCATTCCACGTTGTTGATTTCGAACCAGGACTGTAGCAAGTTATTCACGAATTCTCCCCCACCATCGACTTTCCATCTTTTCACAGTTCTCTGCGTTTTCGCGTGAAGAATTGATCGGAATCGCTCGAAAGATGGGAGAACAGTTGCCTTCGATTTGTCTGGAATGAATTCCTGATGTACTACTCTTGAACCGACATCTACGTGTACGACTGAATACCAGGCACCACCTAACGAAGAGACTTGCACAGGTCCAGTTAAATCGGAGACTACAGACTCGCCCGGTAGAGTGGGCGGGAGCTCGACGCTTTGTTTTGAAGGAAACGAACCCCGATGCATTTTTCCCATCACACATGGTTCACAAAAAATCTTGGGAATCTCTTTTTTTCGAATCTTTCATCTCCAACCCTCCAACTAGAGACTTCGAAACTAACTCTTTGATCTTTTCCATCCCGATAAGCACTGCCACCCTCCTGTGCCACACTATCACATCCACCGCTTTCCGAGACAGTGTCAACACTACTGCTCGCCCTCTGCGCTTCATCCCCACTTCGCAACCTAGAAACAACCATCCTTTAGTTCCATTCTTCTCGCCTCGCTTATTCCTACAAGTCTGGTCCCTCCCGGTCCTAAAAATGAAAGCATACACCATCCTCGAAAACGACTTTGAGGCGCCCGTCCGGAATGGCAGAGAGAGGCTGACGAGTTTCCACACGCTTATCAAAAGGTTTGTGAGTGAAGGAAGGTGAAGAACGGAGTTCGAAGTATGATGTTGGAAAGGGGTCCTCCGTGTTTGTTGTGGGTGGTGTATTCTGTGGTGCCTTTAGTGGTAATGGATATGCTCCTTCCATCCGCCACCTCGATGGATCCGTTGTGAGGCTGACGATTAGACATGTAATCGAGAGGAAAGACATGAGATGTGCACCCGGAGTCAATGCAGGCGATGGCCATGCTTCTGTCAAATGATAGATTGGCCTAGCAAGCTGGCAAATCTTAAACGGCAGACGACACCAAATATTCAACAGAGAATCGCAGCATCGCTTCGACGAGTTCGGGGCAAAGATACCTAAGAAGCTCAAAAATCATCATAACGTTAAGGACAACGATGGCTTGACAGACCTCACGAACAGAAAAAGTGCCGATAGATGATCACGCGACTTCTTTCATGGTATCTTCTCGCATCTGTCCATGAATGCCAGTGCCTCGACATCCGTTTCCAAAACGAGACCCAGGAGGCGCAAAGATTCGATTGGCTTCAAGCTCCCAGCAGCGTTGGGAGGTGTGGGATCGCAGGCTGCAGTGAGGGCATGGAGGGAAGCGGTTCGAGCCGTTTCTTCTCCCCTTTTCTCCTACACTCCCACTGTTTCCGCCACCCCTCACAGGTGTTGCTGAACGAGTGATCAGAGCGTGTTCCTGTGCTTTCTGAACCTCGCTGAGACCTTCCTCCAGCATTATCGTGTTGATGGTATTGGAGATCCACTCTGGAGTGAAATCGACCAGAGTTGCCTGAGCTGATTTCCTCGCCTGGAGAGCTGAGAAGTAGGCCATCATCTTGTCACGAAGAGAATCTGGGAGCGTCGCTTGGAGGTGGCGCGGAGAAGATGATTGATTGCCAGGTTTCGGTGGTGAGTTGCTTCTCGCCAACGTACTTGACGAAATCAGTGAGATTCTTTTCTAGGACAGCCATATGTTCTGTCCAGTGCTGAGGCGTAGTTCCAGTGAAATGAGTACGTGCGAAGGCGCTCCACGCTGTGACGGCGTAGAGATGATTCGCTGCATCGTATTCCTTCTTCAACCAGTTCCGCATTTCCTCCGCTTGCTCTTTCAAGTCATGGGCCTTGATTCTAGCGACGAACCGTTTTGAAAGATCATAGAGAACCGCGTACGCTCATCCACGCATGAACTGGTTTACTATCCAGTGCTCACGCACAGGTAAATGATGCTTCCCAGCCTTCCTACTTCTCACTCCTGCGTTACCACCCCAAATATCCTCCCAGATACATTTGGGCTGAGCGCTCCCAACAGTATGATTCACGTTTAAAACATCCGTGAATACCTCCTTCCCACCATGAAAAGCATCTAACAAGCCCTCCAAAGAAGCATAGAGATCGTTCATCGATCTGAGAAAAAAATTCTCTTGTGCATTAGGATTGGCTTTGGTGGAATCAGCTTGCCCAACGGCAACCAAATTGATGCGCGAGGAGTCAACTTTTTGGCTTATAAGCTCTTTTTTCAGGTTTAGGAATAAGATCTGCCTGGACGAGGAAGAAGATTCGATACTGGAATGTGTTTGCGAAGGTAACAGACAGGGTGAGGAGAGGGCGAGCATGCCCCTGTGAACCCAAGAACCCAAAGCGCACTGTCAGGCCAGATGCCTTATTAGAATGGAGATACAAACCCAACTTGGGGTGCATATCACAATGATGCTCATGTTTGATATGGTCTTCCCAACTACTTATGTTTCAACTGCGAGGGCTAGGAGCACAGCAAGGATATCTTGTTACTTTATAGAGCAAACCGCTCCCCTCGCCGGCTTCATTTCGGTCTAAAAACATGTCGGATCTTTCATAATCCTTGTCTAAGGAGGGGGGCTGGAGTTGAGAACCCGTGAACCATCACGGCATGATCCGTCATTTCGAAAATGGAGTTATGCAGACCGCAACATGGCAAACACGCCAAGTTGTAACGATCCATAGGTTCCACTTCTTGCGATAGTTGTGCACAAGAAAACTGCCAAGGGTTACGCACTTGATTATTGTGCCGATAAATGCTCCTGAAGATCCTTCACCAACTGCTTCTCAATCTCCAAAACAACCTTCTCACTTCCTGGGCCGTCCATCATCTGCTGAGGGACATCTAAGGAAAGGTGGATCTGTGTTTTGAACCTTCGAGCTGGTCATCCAACATTTAGAAGGGACTGAGAAAATGATGAAATGACAAACCCAAGCGCTGAGACACAGTGGTTGTCCAGTCTCCGCTGCCGTTTGGAGGCTTAAAGATGAGAGTTGAGCTCGCAGGAATTGTCTATCATCCGAATGCCATGAGCTCAGATTACATGCCAGACAGGGACGAACCCCTCGTTCGGGTACTCCACAGGACCATTCCACAGCTATCCGCGGAGTATGAGCGTCCGTCCCAATGTTTACTAGGAGAGATTTCGAGAGGAAAGTATAGGTAAGAATAATGGATGGATATAGCGGAGATTGAGGTGCAATGGACAACGTATGGGTTGAAATTGCGGACATCTTAGTGACACTTGACAATGTCAAGAAGGTAAGAATGATGCTGAGATTAACTGTGCTGCGCAACAACATTGACCAGCGACCCAAAGGAAAGGAACTCGTAAGTGCTTTTACGCTTTTCCGTTGAACTGAGAAGGCTCAGTCCCTGAAATAGTCATCTATTGTGCTCAAACGCACTGCTGTTGTACATACTTCCAACCAAAAAGTGTGCCAACATGCCCGTCGCCTGATTGGCCAAAAGCACTTTTCAAACTATATATCGACTTCCGAAAGCACGAACCGACTGGAATATAACAAGGAAGAAGTAGCAGGAGCGGTGCGCTATGATTTGGCATTGAGAGACAACTGAAGCTTCCCAATGAAAGGGTTCAAATCATCCTTCCGCACCTCAATCACGTCCGCCTCGAATCTGTCGTTCCTCACCCTCGCTCCTGACGCGTGAGCCGCCTCCTTGAAAGCGAGACCAAATTTACTACGCACGCCCATTCATCAGCACATCATACCTGACGCAATTGAGGGAGGATATAATCGTATGGAGAGCAGATCGACTCACTTCTTCCTCACGTCCCCATACTCCGCTGCGCCCGTCACTCCGACGACGACCCAAGAATCGTTCGGTTCGTCGAGGCAGCAAACGACGAACGGGAGGGATTTGACCGCTCCCTTCTTTCCGCGCTCGACCAAATCTCGTACGGCATCGACGAGCCAAATGGCGAGCCGGAGCAGCGTCGGAGGATGTGAGAAGATGGGCATATCTGGACCTTCTTTGATGGTCACGAGTCGAAACGTGCGTAAAGTCTTGATCGATTGTTTGTCTATCAGTGATGTGCCTTGACGAACGATGGCGCGATGTATGGACATGGAGAGGGGGAGAGCGGAGCGAAGGAGGTTGGTGCTTTAGACGTTGCATGCGGTTTATTCAGAACTCGTTTTTAGGCGGAGAGGGAGGGAGAAGTACTCAGCGGGTGAGAGCGCATCGTGAGCTCTCCAGAAATTATAAATCCACCACTCCCGGTCCTTCTTTTTTCTCCCGTTCCCGCCGCCCTCCTCTCCTTCCTCTCTACCATCCCTTTCCTCTCCATCCACTCCTCCATTCATCCCTTCCACTCCTACCCACTCTCCCTCGCCAGCGCCTCCACCGACAAACTCCCCATCCGCAATCTTCACCTTGCTGGCCACCTCCAATATAGCTCCTACGGCTTCGACGGCGTCGGAGGCGGAGAGAGACGAACGGTAGCCGTATGAGCGGATGAAAGACGGGTAGGTCAGTTGGTAGAGGCCGTAGTCGGGGGCGATGGCTAGGAGGGAGGCACGGAGAGAGTTCTTGAGCGGTGGGGCCATATGTGAGTACGTTTGTTGGCACTGATCCAGGGAGAAACTTTGTGCCATTGGTCGGTCAGCATTTATTCTTCACAGTGAAAGCAGAGACGCACCCCATCTTTGCTAATAAGCCTTGAAGTCTCTTCCTCCCCTTCTCCCTCCACAACTCCAGCTTTCCGGCAACGTATGATGAGTGAAGCATGGAATCGAAGAGGTTCCAGTGCCTAAACAACCTAAACTGCAACTCTTCCTCCTCCGTAATCTCCCTCCTATCCGCATTCTTCTCCTCCTCCTCTCCTCCACCAGCACTCATCCTCCTCACCTCCGTCTTGAACACCTCCGCATACGCATCATACCGATCCCTGTCGATCAGTGAACTCGTAAACTGATAAGTGAGTCCCAATATAGCGAGCCACAAAAGGTCAGGGGACGAACGACCGAGGGAAGAAGTGAGGGTGTAGAGTTGGCAAGCTATGGATTGTCCGTAATACGTTCCAGTCGAATAATACTTCTGAATCCGCTTCTTCAACATCCCTTCTCCGACGATTCAACGTCCGGGTCGATTGCGACTCCCCATCCTCAGATAAGCGTCGTCGTTTCCGACTCCCTCCTTCTCCTCCTTCCTCTCCTCTGAATCGGTGGAGCTCCCGGTGCGCAACCGCCGCCGCCCATTGGGCAAGATGATATCTTCATCCTCGTCTTCGTCTTCGTCCTCGCCATCGCTCTCCGGCTCGAACTACACGACAGTAAAGGTTCAACACAACTCCTATAGAACATACGGCACACAGCGGTGTAGGGGAGGACTCACTTCGAGACGCTGAAAGGCCCGCTTCTCTTCCTCCAAGTCTGTATCGCCCTCTCCGTCGTCCCACACCCAGACCTCTCCTTCTTCGGCGGACACGCGACTTCCGAAAAGGTTGGAAAGATTGGTCGGACGATGGGAGTCTATGAGATGTAGGGTCGTGGATTTCGGGAGGGAGAAGAATTCGGAGAGATCGAAGAGTCCTCCGAGGTTGAGGAGGACGAGGGTACCGATCTATCCCAAGACAGAGCAAGGAGCACACATGAGCGACACAGACCAGAAGCATGGACACATCCCATCCTCGTCCAGACGCAGAGAAGACTGAACGAGCAACATACGGATCCATCGCCCTCGACCTCCTCCGCGACCCTACTCAATTCCTCCCACCCGCCCACGGGCACCACCTTATGCGGCACGTGGTCGTCCCTGAGCAGCTGTGTGAGGATCCGACAGGCACAGAGCGCGTCGACGTCCGGGGAGCAGAGGAGGAGGACGGAGGTGGTGCGGGAGTGGGAGAGGATGCGCGCGTAGGCTCGCGCGTGCGAACGGACGGGTATCAGGACCATCTCCCTCTTTGTGTCGTGTCGGTGTTCTGTTGGCTGAGCGAAGGCAGAGAGCAGGTGCTGGTGGATGGTTTGTTTATGGTGCGCGTACACGGACACGAGGAGAACTGGAAGGACAATCACGTGAATCTGGAATCGGACAGATCTGATCTCCTTCCCAACCAAAACCAAGAAAGAGACGACCAAGTCGAGTCCAAGACGAGGGACGAAGAAGTATATTCGGTATCTATACATAACCTAACCTATTCTGTTTAAATCAAGAGCGAAGATATGTCAGACGCCAAGTTCACCACCGCCTGCAAGATCATCCAGGTCAGTCTCCTGCCATCATCTGTTATCACCAGAGAAACTAACCAGCAGATCGATGGTTGCAGGGTCTTCCAAAGAATGGACCGGTCCAACCCAGCCAGGACGATCAGCTCAGAGTTCGTATCTCCTCCTCCTCCTCCTTCGAAGTCGCAGTCGCAATCGCGGCGGCGTGTTGCGTGTGCCCGATGGATTGATTGGATGGTGGGATGGCGGATAGTTTTACGGATTTTATAAGCAAGCCACTGAGGGTGACGTTAACACCTCTCGTCCTGGAGTGCTCGATTTCGTAGGCAAGGCTAAATGGTCCGTCCTCGTCTCTTCTACCGATGGAACAAAGGAGAGTGGTGCTGACGACGGTGGTGGGAAGGGATGCGTGGAATTCTCATAAGGGAATGTCGAAGGAAGAGGCTAAGGCCGAATACGTAAACACTTTTCTCGAAGTCAGTCTTCTCTCTTCTCTTCCCGATGTCATGCGGAAGTGAGCGAGGAAGAACAATGTTGATCGGGAGTGTGTGGAACAGTTCCATAAGAGGTTCCCAGACAACGAAGAGGCCGTCGCGCACATCGCTCAGGTCTGTCTCTTCTCTTTCTTCCTGTTTACAATGTTGATGGAGTGGGCAGGTGGAAGCGGCATAAACGAATTGATATTGATACCTGTGTGAAGGGATCTAAGGAAATGAACAATTGTAGAATGATGTCGAGTGTTGCTGCTGTCTTTGTGTAGGTTGTCCAATCGAAGAAAGAGAAATCTGTATCCATCAACCAAATCCCGTTCCTATACTACATCTCGATCGTATCCTTTGCATTAGGATACATGGCGGGGGAAGTATTATCCTTCTGACCTAATCACCAAGAATGGCTTACTAGTGACCTGCCTTCAAGCTGGCTCAAGGGAGTTCGCTCTCCATCTCCCATTCGCGAATTCGTCTGTTTTGTTAATTCCATCCGGCTCTCCGTACTATCTACCAAAGCCCTTACTACTCTCACCTGAGCCGAGAAACCTTTCCTCCCTCGATAAGCGAGAGATGTCTGATAAGATCAGGAGGGCCACGATCACTCCTCATGGATGATGACGACCCCGGCTCCCCAGAGGCCAAAATTACCAGCGATATCGATTCGGTAATACCAACTTGAGCCCTGTATCTTTACAGCAGAAATTAGGTCTTAAATCCTCCCCTAAGATACTTGTAATGACACAAAGTAACGCCTGGATACAGTGGTGCTGCAAGGCAGAACAGAGGCTCCATTGGTTCGGGGCTTCTCTTGGCACCCAAAAACCACGCCGTTTTCAACCACCAGCTGCTTCTCTGCGCATAGGCTGCTTCTCAACGAGTGCTATAAGGAGAGCAAGGTGGAGGCTATCCATTTCATTAGGCACACTAGGTGAAGGAAAGCAAACAAGGTAAGAATGGTGCGCAAGATCACGCCTGCGACCAGTCTTCCCCTGCCCGTGCTCTCCTCCCTCCCCCTCCCACGCACTCCCCGTCCTCGGCATCTCCTCCTCCTCCTCCCGTGTCTCACCCTCATCTACTACTACTCCTCCACGCCGTCCATCTTCTCCCCACCCTCGCTCCCTCCCCCACCTCCCCCACCGCACCACCATCCACATCCACACCTCCCCCACTTCGAAGAGGACCAGTACGACCTCTCCTTCCTCTGGGACACGCCTCCGCCCGCTGACCAGTCCCTCATCCCCCTCCGCGACCCGCCTCCACCCCCTGAGCCGCCCCTCCCACCCACATTCGGGAATCCGTGGCCCAACAAGAAGGTGATAGCGAACAAGTGGCTGGCGGACGAAGTGTTCGGTGAGGATCTGAATGGAAGGGGAAAGGTGGGAGATGACCCGGTACCGCCAGCGTGGCCGGACGAGGAGGAGGTGCGGTGGATCTACGAGAGTGCGTTGGAGGATGTCACTGTGGGGGTCTCGAATGCAGATCATGTGCCGAAGGTGAGGAGAGTGGTGATGGATAATGGGAATGGAGGATGGAGACAGTTCGACGATCCAAGAGTGAAGGGAGAGGTCAAGCCCGCTCCCGTCCCTGCTGGGAATGTTGCTAACGTCCCTAACGTCCAACCGCCACCGTCGTTCCATCGTCTCCCTCCGCTCCCTCTCCCTAAAGAACCGACCATCGATCCGCGCACACTCCGGCCCCTCCCTCTCCCTCCAAGAGATCCTTCTTCAACCATACACGCCGAGATCGACAGCGGAAGCGAATACGAGTTTAAGTATAAAGGAGACGAGACGAATGGAGGGGAACGGTGGAAGTGGAGCATTGGAGAGGGGGAGGATATGAAGAGCAAGGTCGAGAAGTTGGGGAGGGTGTGGGAGGAGGGAAAGGGGATTAAGAAGGTCCAGTGGGAGGGATTTGGGATGGAGGGATGGGAGGACAAGAAGGAGAGGGAGGAGAGGCAGAAGAGGAGGGAGTGGGTTAAGAAGGCTTTTGGTCATGCTTGGCAGGGCTACAAGTTCGTCCTTTCCCCTTTCCTTCCTTTCCTTTTGTATCAGTCCCGTCGCTGTCGGGATTCAGCCTTCCTCCACCAGCTGGTGCAGGTGTGGCAGAGGACTGTCGCTTTTTCGGACATGACAGAACGATTGGTTGATTTCTCGGTGTGGTGTTTCCGTGAATGGATTTCTAATGGCTGCTGGTCGTTTGTCAGGAAACATGCTTGGGGACATGACGAGCTCAAACCGGTGTCCAATTCATTCAACGATCCTTTTAACGGCTGGGGAGCGACCTTGGTGCGTTTTCTCTTCATTTCCCTTCCCAAGGAACTGATACATTATCTATCATGCTAGGTCGACACCCTGGACACGCTTCTCATCATGAACCTAACGCACGAGTACGCTTTAGCTAGAACACACGTCTCCCAAATCGACGTATGTCCCTCTTCCTCTTCTCTTCCACTTACCACTCAACTCACATCGAACTCACTCTTTGGACCAGTTCACACTGCTCGCTGGCACTTCCTCCGCCTACGGCTCCCTAAGCGCGACGGCCCCGACCCTACCTCTCTTCGAGACCTCGATCCGGTACCTCGGCGGCCTGCTCTCCGCACACGACCTCTCCTCCGACTCCCTCATGCTCGAGCGCGCCGTCGAACTCGCAGATTGGATCCTCCCCGCCTTCGACACCTACTCCGGCCTCCCCATCCCTCGTTACCGCATAGGAAGCGACCCTAGAGGGGGGAGCACCGGGAGGGTGGTGTTGAGCGAGGTGGGGAGCATGAGTATGGAGTTTGCGAGACTGTCGATCTTGACGGGGAAGGAGAAGTATTGGAATGCGGTGAAGAGGGCGGCGGATTATTTGGAGACGAACTTTACGGGGTCGGAGAGGAAGGGCAATTTGTTGCCTACTTATGTCGTACCGGAAGTGTGTCTCCCTAATTCTTGTTACACTCGTTCGATTCTGATGGTATGACTTGCGGATGTAGAGGCCGGATAGCTTGACGGGAACTTATTCGTTTGGTGCTCAGGGAGACTCGTATTATGAATACCTGGTTCGTACTCATTCTCCATAGCCATCGCTCTTCTTTCTGACTCTGACTCGACGATAGATCAAGACGCACCAACTTCTAGGAGGAACAGATACCCAATTTGCACGCATGTACAACGGATCAATGGAAAGCGCATGGGAATACCTCATCAAGCCCGTCCTCGCTGTTCCAGGCCAAAAACTGTTGACCATCGGCCAGGCTAAGTGGTCCACGTTTACGATGGACCTCGAGCATCTAGTAAGCACTTCCGTCTCTTCTCACTTCTGATAAGCTGACAGGTCTTCCGTCCGCGCAGACGTGCTTCGCTGGCGGGATGATGGGTCTTGGGGCGAAGTTGTTGGGCAGACGGGAGGATATGGAGGCTGGGAAGGCGTTCACCAATACTTGTTATTGGGCTTACCGAATGACCAAGACCGGAGTTGGACCGGACAGTCTCACTTTCTGGACGAACGACGACCGCCGCTTCTCGACGTATAAGGATCCTGGTTCGTTTGCCCCTCTTTACGTCGGAACTGGAATCGTAGCTGATCGATATCATTGTGGGTGTAGTTGGAGAGGATTTCAGGATTACGAAAGGACATCCTCCGGGTGTTCTTAGATTCGATAGAAGATACCTTGGACGACCAGAGACCATTGAGAGCGTGTTCTACATGTGGAGGTTGACGGGTGATAGGAAGTGGATGGTTCGTCTTCCCTTTATCTAACACGCTATCGGTGACTCAATGAGTGACAGGATGCTGGATGGAGGATGTTTGTCGCTTACGTCGAACATTGTATGACCGACAGCGGCTTGGCCAATTTGGACAACATCGATGTCATCCCCGCTCCTCAAGCGGATTCTATGGAATCCTTCGTCTTTGCCGAAACGCTCAAATACTGTTAGTATATTCCTCTTTCTTCCTGGAATATCACTGATACGGAGAACAGACTTCCTCCTTTTCGACGATCCCTCCCACATCTCGCTCGACGACTACGTGCTCAATACAGAAGCTCACCCCTTACGGATCCTCAAACCAGAAACGGAGAATCAACCCCCGTACTTATGGACAGGTCCCAAGCCACAATTGGAATCTCGATACGCCCCACCTTACTTCAAGGACGTGTTAAAGCACTTAGACGATCCAACTGCCGCGAAAGTACATCGTGGACAGGGGACGGCGTTGCAACAGAGCTATCGGGTGAAGAACTTGAAAAAGTTCAAGCCTGAGTTCTTGGAGGAGAAGGTTTACGCTTGGAGACAGAAGTTTAGCTCTTCCTAATCCACGATCCCACGTGAGTGGAGTCGTCTGAACATTTCGCATTTCTTTCGTCGTTCTTTCTGGTGCATACATATTTCTCCGGTGCAAGATTTATTTGGAAGTTGTATCAGTTACATGCATATCTGCAATCGATATCCCGGTCGCTCCATACCTGCTCAATCATCACTTATTCCTCGATCGTCGATAATTTCTCCATTTATGCGCTCTTTCCCGGTGCAACGTAGAGGACCTGAATGGGCTCTGGGAGTACCATCCTGCAATGATCAATCATGACCTCGAGGCTCCTTCGCTCACGAAAAACCGCGTGAACGGATGGCAAGATGACCAATCGGAGCTTAGGAAGGGAGTAAGAAGAAGCGGAGCCAGATTGGGCGGTGGAATTCAGTCTCAGGATTAAAGGAGTGATGCTCGCCATTTGGACATCGGTGTCGATATGGATCGTCTCGACGCTCGGTGGCAAATAATTCATCATGGCGCTATTGCCGACAGCGGTATGAAAGTGTTGCAACTTGGAGCAAAACCGTAACGCGCTCCAGTCAGGATCCCATGATGGAACCCAAGATAAATATTCGAGACGCGGCGCGACGCGCAGGAACAACTCCCACTCGAGGGCCAATGGAGCGTTCAAGCTGATCAATTTGAGGGAAGAGAGCAGCGGAGGAGGTGGGTGCTCTAGTAGCTTTTTGAGATGAGCTTTGGTCATGAGACAGTGGTCCATATGAAATAGTTTCAGATTCGTGAAGGTAGATAGGAATGAGTCGAAACTTCGCTCCAATTGTGACTCCCAATTGGCGAGAGAGAGGGAATGCAGCGCACGGAGCTGTGACAAGAGCGGTAAGATGGGAGAGCGGATGGTAAGCCGCAACTCGAGCGAGGTCAGATTACCTCTGATTGGTTGCAGGCTTTCTTGGAGGAAAAATGAGATCATCTCTGGATCGTCCTGAACACGTCGCAAATCGAGAGCGAGAGAGGAAACTGCGGGGACTTGTGTCAAAAGTTCCTTGGTGGGATTGAAGTCTTCTTGCGCAGGAATCTCCACATTCTTAAGCGACAAAAATTTTGTATGGACCTTGTAACTAGAGGTTGAGCGAATCAACTGTTCGCATTGCCCTAAGTGCGGCAACGTAATAGAGACGTAGAATTGTCGAAGAGCCGGACCAGCCAATTTGGGATGCACGAAGGCAAAGGCGAGAAGATCCTGTCGATTTTCTGGAGAAATGTGATTATCACGTTGTATGGCAAATTGAAAGATGAGATCCAGGACCTCAGGTGGAAGGGAGGTTAGTGACATTTTAATTGTATGCACACTGTCTTCAATTGATGAGCTTTTGTACCTACGCGGAGGGATGTGTGCCTTACCTATAATTCTTAGCGCAATGTTGTACTGCTGCTGGGGGGAGGGGTAACCGTTCGACAAAGCAAAAAGGACCTCGAGATGATTTATAGATAGGGAATATAGTTCCCTTTGTCAGCTATATCGTCCGGTAACCTAACGTGCGAGACGATAAAGGTCAGTACTTCAGTGTGTACACCGTGTAGATATGCCATGCCTATCCATCGTAGTGGACGCCGTTGAAGCGAGAATTAGATCCTTTACTTGGTTATGACATGTCATTCACTTTGCGCAGCGAACGTTATCTAAGATCTTCTGCTTCTGCTTCTTGCAATATCCTTGCCACCAGCCATAAGGTTCACCTACTGTGAGGAGTGGATAGTGCAACATATTCACTGTATTCCATTTTAATTCAGGGAGCGATTTCAAGTATATGAAGGAGAGGAGCGGAGCTGAAACCTCAGTATGTGGAGGGGTCAGTACTTGGTTCGCTATTCTCTCTTGTCCCTTCCACCGCTAGGACCACTTCTGAAATGTTGTACTATCAGATCGACGACTCAAATTGCAGTTATTGCATCCTTAGATAGACGTCGGCAGCTATAGGAGGGGACAGGTAGTGAGGAAGTTGCTCTGCAAAAGGAGATCTTGGGCGGCGTCCGCGTCACCAATTTCGTAAGTCTCCTGCAGCTTGCCTGTTTACAGTAATTCAAGATGGAAGAGAAAAATTGGACAAAGGGTAGATGAACAGAGCAGTGTTTGAATATGATGATGTATCATCCCTGCTCAACTATCTGGCAAATTTTGTCTTTGTTCGTGCTACTGTCATCTATCACGTTCTATCTCCTCCGCCACGAGGGTATATTTTGCCATTTCTCCAGCACCGAGCGCACCCGCGAGTTCCCTCAAACACCGGTTTGATTTTTGCGGACAATCGCTCAGTGCGACTGTGACCACTTGTCGAGCAGGAGGGCATCGCCCGAAAAATATATGAGCGATAACGAGGAATAACACACGAACTTTCAAGCTGTTTAGTTAGACCAGTGCTTGGATGGTCTATTTCGTCTGGACCTTGTCCAACTCCTTGAAGAAGGTTTATTCACATTTCTGACATTCTGCCTGCAACGGACTGAGCAGGATGGTTCTATCTCCGAAATATTTAAAGAACCGATATTACTTCCAACTGACTCCACATAAAATCAGGTATCGCTTTATGTATGGCGCGCCGTGAAGTAGTAAGAACTGCCAGCGCCTAGTGAACGCAAGGCCGCGACCAGCCGAATAGTATCATGAGCATCATCGTACTGAGCACGGCGAACTGGGTACACCCCCTGTCCTCCTTGGACCTTGTCCCCCGTAACACTGAACTTTGGTTTAACAGGGACACGCTCGCCCTCTCCTCACCCTGTCTGTCACTTTCGCGAACACATTCTCCTACCGCATCTTCTTCCTCGTCCAGGGCGACCTCATCGGCAAGCTCAAAAATGAGCTTGTAGGCCAAAAGGTTGACTCTTCCCGGGTCAGTTTGGTTGCCGTGGGACCTAATTACAAGAAAGCGAATCCCAACGCGCCCGGCAACTTTTTTCTGAAGTCGATGGAAGATCTGTACGCTTCCTTGGAAGGCTTGTTAGATGCTTTGAATAGCCGAAACGAGGTTTTCACGGATGCTCTAGATGTGGATCACGCTGTTGGGAACCTTCATCCAAAATGTATTTGGGAGGATATGTGGGCTGGAAACGCAGGGGTGAGGAGTAGGAAGGCTGGAAAGCACAAGTTGCCAGTGTTAGCTTGGATCGTAAACCCAGTTCATGCATGGATGAGGTATACCGTTGCCTTCGTATCCGAGCGTGACCTCCTGATTAAATGTGTAGGACGGTAGCGCCAGCAGAGGATGGCGGAGAAGCCGAAGTATTTGACGATGCTAGAGCGGTCTTTGATGACCCAACGCTGCGAAATGGTCGTAATTTTTATGAGATCGTCGCAGAGGTGGGTTTCTTCTCATTTCATCAGTGGACATTTATTGAGCACTCCAAAGTTTCTGCAACGCAATCCGCGTCGTGCATCAGATCATCTCATCAAGTTGGCCGGTTTTGAACCAATCTATGAATGGGAGGCAACGTTACAAGAAATGAAGATTTCCGATAATCCTACAGCCGCGCATGCATATTTGGAAGTCATCCCTCGACTACACGAGTTTAACAGGGAGGCGGATGGTCTCATCATTCACACCATAGAAGAATATGTGCGTTTCTCTCTTTCTTATCCAGGCCGCAAACGTACTGAAAGATGCACAGGAACCCCCTGACGCCCTTGTTGCTGGTTCGTTTTACTTCTCACTTTCCTTCTTTATCATTCTGATTCTGAATCTAGGTTATCGCGTGCTTGGACAGAATTCATCTCGTCCTCTCTTCCTCGTTGGCGCTCAACAACCTCCCAGCGTGTGGCAGGCTGGGGAGTTGAAAGCCGAAGGGAAATTGAAGCATCCCGTCGCTGTGCATGAAGCTGATACTAAGGCAATCGAGTTTCTTGATAAGTGCGAAACGACGTTTGGAGAGAAGACAGTATTATATGTAAGTTTCGGCAGCTTCTTTTGGCCGTAAGAGTTTTATTCGCTTCTAAATCATTCGTTGAAGTGGGAACTGCAGATATGCGCATCCAGAGATCGTAGAAGATATGATAGAAACAATGCTAGACATTTCCCCTCCTCTGCCTATCATTGTCGCCCTCGCCTCACCATTTGCCTCTCTCTCTTCCAACTTACAAAACCGAATCGCCGAAAATCAAGACCGATGCCTCTTCCTTGATTGGGTTCCTCAAACCTTAGTTCTCCAACACCCAGCCCTTGGCCTCTTTCTCACACATGCCGGACAGAATTCCACGACTGAAACGCTCATCTTCGATGTCCCAACCATCCTCTGTCCGTTTACTGGTGACCAGGCGACTAACTCCATTCTTCTCTCCCAACACTTTGATTGTGGCATCGAATTGCTTCAGTTTCGCACTGGAGAAGCGATGAAGAAGGGAATTGCTTTCAGAGGCGGGCCAGCTGGAACGAAGATTGAGGGAACAAGTGAAGCGAGAAGGAGTGAATTAAGGGAGGCGATTGGTAGAATGCGAAGCGGAGAGGAAGCACAGAGGAAGAGAAAGAACGCGGAACGGATAGGGAGAATTTGGAGAAATAGCGTGAAAGAGGGAGGGAGCGCCAATAAGCATTTGAGGGAGATGGAGACATGGATCAGAAATGGCGGCGGCGAAGCAAATGGGCACTCTGTCATGTAGCTCTTGCAATCGACCGCAAGCTTTTCACACAGGTTTCCCGCCACCCTTCATGAACACAGTATTTCCTCCCGTTCCTGATAGTCTAGAATGGGCTGAAGGAAAATAGAATTTAAATTTGCTTATAATACATGGAGTATCCAACACAATTTTCCGACCTGTATAGACATAGCATGTTCTGGCATAATCAAGACTCCAATGTTTCCTCAAAAGAATTCTACCGTGGAGGCACCGCCCACAGACGGTCTTCCCACATCTGCAGTCTCCGTGTGAAGCATCGGTAGGCCTACAAAGGCTCCTCCCCCAACAGAGGAGGAACGAGGACGATTTTTGCGCTCTCTAGTCGTGAGTCGATCTGCAGTTTTCTGAAGTTTATCCATCACAAAGCCTTCCAACGCTTTCGTTCGCTGAAGTTCTCAAAGTCAGTACGCCAACGGAGATGCCCACAAAAACAAACCTTTCTTTCTTTGTCAAGCTGCACCTTCACCTCTGCTTCCCATTCCTCTCTCAACTGTAGATCTTTCAGCAAGCGTTTATTCTCTTGCTCTAATACGCCTATTCGTTCTCTCCATTCCTTCTCCACTCGTCGACGCTCTCGCTTCAAGTCTAGCTCCGGGTCTGTGTTTTTCAACACCTAATCCAAGCGTCAGCCAGTCTCGAGGTTGTGATGAACGCCCAAAATCGCTCACAACTTCAAGTTCACGTAGCTTTTGTTCCAGCTGAGCTATACGAGCAACCTTGTCGTCATCAGTCGCGTTGACAGGTAAAGGACTGCGAGAAGCGAGAGAAAATTCCAGGTCGGCGATCTGTCGATGCTGGAAAGAGACCGTATCCTCAAGTTCGCCATTTTTCTCGCGTAACCGTTGAATTTGTTCATGCAACTAAGCATACCTTAAGTTAGAAGTAAATAACACTAAAGGAGCACGCACTGCAGCCACATCGTTTTCGTCATCGGTCTCGAACTGTGACGATCTGCTGGTTGTTTTTATCGGAGAAACAGGTCGAGGGATGATCTAGGCAACAGTAAAGCTAATCAACTTCGGTGTATTGATTGGCAAGCTATCCGCTCACGCTTTCTCTGCGGGAATCGACATTCTGCGATGTGATGAATAATGTCTGAAGCTCCGAGATCTGGGACTTAATATCCTCGATATCCTATTCACTCGTCGTCAGTAAGACGAATGCCGCAGCGACAGACTTGCTTGTTGATCTTGGAGCTGGTGTCGAAGATCCACCTTCGCGGGCGATTCCTGAGCTTTTTTCGCCGCGAGTTTATCTTGCAGTTCTTGGATCTACAGCTGTCGTCAGTAGTGGCTATAGAGAAGGATGTGTGGAACACAGACCGTTGCTTTGTACTTTGTGATCAAAGCTTTATCGTCCAGCACTTCGTGTTGTTCGGCATTCAACACAATCTTCTTTATTCGACATGCAAACCGCAACGTGCTCCTCGTCTCTTCTCGGGAACGAATGGAAGGATTCAAGGTACATATTACCGCGACCTTCGTGGTTTGTCAGCCTTACAGCTGAGCCAGAATACAGCACATACCCTCGCTTCACCAGACAAAGAAGAGTGGAGAATCTGGGTAAGCTTAGAGTCTCGAAAAGGAACGTGTGCACTACCGGGCTCTCAATGCGACAGTGAAAGGTACAACGAAAAACCAACCTGCTTTTCTCCGTTAAAGCGCCAATGACCTTTTCGAGGGTAAGCAAACTGTATTCCGACAGGTGTGAGTGAAACAAGCTTTCTATCCGGGTTCAGCTTACCTCCTGTTGATGAAACCCCCTTCAAGCCGTCTGTCCGCTTGTCCCGTCGCCTTTTCGCTTCCAGCGAGGTCGACCAAGCTCTGCAAAAAAAGATATTACCAATCACCGAGAAAAAGTAATGCAGAGCTTACCAATTTACTGATTCGTACTGCCGTGCCGATGGATGGTCGCCCCTTCCGTTGCCTTGGGAAGTCTTCGAGAGCGTCTCGGGATTCAATGGTCTGGAGACGGACAGTCGCTCGTCAGCAAGGAATCGGGGAACCAAATTGGCAATTGGCGCACAAGCTGGAAGACAGTGTGCGAACGACTACTTCGCGCATTGAAATCGGTCTCCCCTATCCCAACTCAATTGAGTCTGAATGGTGTCGTCAATGGAGAACATACCAACGTGTCGGACCATCTCCCCACGCTGCAAAAGATGGAAGACCGCTTGTTCGCTGGTGACGAGTTCTTCCCGAAGTGGTGAAACGAAGAACCGTTTCTATCTCACCCCACGTAAGGAGCATATTCTTACAGGAGATTCAAACAGGGCAGCCGACGAAAGCTTCATACCTGCGCATCCTGCCTGACTCTCAATTGACCAACGGTGTCCGGCGCAAGCAGGTCTCTCAGCTGCTCGTTATAGATCTCGAGATAAGAAGCTCGGAGGAGAAACTCCCTCTGAGGATTCTGCGCACGGTCGTCGACACAGTGAGCTTGAGCTTGATGCCCACGAACTTTTGAAATGCTCACAGCGCGGATAAAAGCGAATATCTCGGAAACGGCGCGGGGTATTATTCCTGGATTTCCATTTTGGCGATCCCCGGCCTGCGTTTCAGTTTCACAATAGGTTGTGCGACATGCATTAGTATTATAGACCAAGAGAAAACGTGGAGCGCACTAAAGTGAACGTTTTTCCCGAGGCGGTCTGTCCATAGGCGAATATTAAGGCATCATAGCCATTCGCACAGTCCCTTGAAACAGTTTCTCAGATATTGTCATGAATGTATAGGACGGACTTACACAATAATATCCCTGGCGGCCTTGTTGTACACTGCCTTGTTACTGCTCCCAGTGACGACGGAATCTAATGTAGGCCTAAGTCGCCGCCTTCCAGCGCAAAAGACAAATAATTGCGCACCGAAACAGTATTCTGCGCCAGTATCCTCGTCGAATAGCTTCCCGCGACGCTCGTCAATATCCCATACACCTGGCTCTTCGATATTTTTCACTCTGACGCAAACATGCACGTTGTCCCTGTCGTTGCTTCGTTGCTCACTTTCTAGCTCCACATCGTCCTCATTATCCCATTCCTCCGCCAGCGTAGGACCCAAATCCTTCGCTGAAAAGGTAGGTGGCGGATTTGCGGTACTGCGGGAGAGCATTGGAGTGGAAGGCGTGCAAAGAAGCTCAGCTTGTTTGAGCCCGCTCCTGAATAACGGCTTGGAAGGCTTGTCTGCTCCTTCAGCTCCTGGTAGACCAATCTTCTTCCGCCTCACGGCGGCCGGAGTGACGGTTGCTCGAATGGACGACGGCTGGCTGGATTGTTGTTTCATTTGTGGAGTTTGAGGAATGGGGATCGAGGAGAGTTTGGACGCTCGAATTGCTGGGCGAGCGAGAGTCGAGTTGGTAGACAAGTGTTGAGACAATGGTGGTGGTGGAGAGAACGGTGTTGGAGAGCTTTGAGGGGTCGTAGATATGGGGATTGAGAAAGAGGTTGGGGAGGAGACGGAGTCGATGAAGGAGAGGTTGGCGGCTGTCAGAGGAAAGACAGCGTTTGTGTTCTCCACATCGTTATCCGTCTTAATGGATAGACCCAATAACATATCCGCCAGCTCATCCTTACTTCCACTCTTCGATACCGCTCCTTTCTTGCCCTTCGGACTCAACTTGCTCCTCCGCAGAATGGAACCGTCACCGTCCTCCTCCCTCTTCCTTGACGGCATAAATCTGACGCGCTCAGGTGTCCCAGTGACCTTGGACACTATCTCTGGCGAGATGGCCGTCGAGCTCTTCAAGTTCTTGGACGGAGAAGAAGTCTTGGATGGAGATCGAGGTTTGGAAGGGCTCTTTGGCGGTGACGATGGCGGGGTATAACCACCCGACAAGATAGGCCGCGAGAAGAAGTCGTTAGGGTCATATACCGGCTTGGGAGGCTCGAACTCTGACGGCGAGACTGGGCGAAGCTGCTGTCGAGGCATCCTGCTGATGGTTGTTTGGGTAGAAACTTGTTCAACAAGAGTCACCCACGCGCTGTAAAAGCACGTGACTGAAAAAAGCCGCGCTATCCCGCGACAGAGTTAAGAAATCGCTAAAGCCGTCAACCCAATCTGTGAAATTGTCCGGCCGGGCGTACAAACACGATCAAACAATGGGGCGCTTCTCAGCAGAAAGCAGGTAAAAAGACGAGGCTCATCAGTTGGACTTTGTCTCTTGCCCCGCCCACTTTTCATGCTATCAGCAATGGCGGATTACATCAACCCCCAGCTGCTCGCCCACGACGCTTTCGCCTACCACCAGCCACCACCAGACATGTTCACGTCCCAACCATACCCCGAAAATCCCCTTTCTGCCCACTCAAGCTTGCAGAGCATCCATCCCGAACCCAAACCGCCAAACGGTGGGTTTCAGTACGTCAATCCCGCCGAAGAAATCGACGACGATGAAGAGGACGAGGATGACGAGGAGGAAGGGCCGTCAAGGAAGAGAAAGCGTGGAAATACCGGTGCAAAGGGCAAGAAACCGCCTGAAGGGGGCAGGAGGAGCATTAACATTGCATACATCGACGATAGAGCTAAGAGGCATATCACGTTCTCGAAACGAAAATCTGGTATCATGAAGAAGGTACGCAATCTCGAAGCTTATCTCTCGAGGGTAGGATAGATCCGTAATCTCGCTCCACGTTGGGAAAAGGCATACGAGCTTTCTACCCTGACGGGAACCGAGGTTATGCTTTTGGTGGTCTCGGAGTCGGGTCTGGTATACACCTACACGACTCAGAAATTCGAGGCTATGGTTGCCAACGCGGAAGGCAAGAACATGATTACAGCCTGTCTAGTGTGTCTTTTCTAAATCTCGGGACCTTCTCGCTGAATATGCTCGGAAGAATGAGCAAATCAAAGTACACACGAAGAGCACCACGCCTCCGACTCCGCAGGGTTTGCCACACTCCCCCCGTAGTTTAGCCAAGCGTCCTCCTTCAAATCCAACGATAAACGGAAATGAGGTTGTCCATCCTCAAATCCATGGCCAGCCTCCTTTACCTCCTTTACCTCCTATGCCGCAACCAGCAATCGACCCGAACCTGTCAAACATCCAACCGACAGGACTACCCATGCCTCCCAACCAGCAGCACTTGCAACACTACCCCATGCCCATTAATCCAGGTCTAGGCATCCATCACCCGCATCCCCAGCAGCAGCAGCAGCAGCAATCACAACCGCTTCATCATGACCCCCAAATGCTCGTCAATTCTTTCGTTCCAAATCCCCCAAACCCGATGGACGGCCATCCCCCGCCGCCTCATCTCGTCCCCCTTCCACATCCCGGCCCTCCGATGCATCAACCCCCTCCTTTCCATCGTGGTTCTCTCCCCAATATCTCGTCCGGAGGCGATCCCAATCAGCCTGGCGCTGTGCTTTACTACCCGCAGCATCCCGATCCGAACCGTGTCATTCAATATGCGCCACCGCCTGTCCCACCTCGCAGTCACTCGCTCACCATCAATCCGAGCGCAGCCCTCATGAACGGTAACGCCCAAGGCCCGCCTCCCGTGCTCTACACCCCACCACCAAGTGGAGGCATCCTCAGAAACGTGCCTCCGGACAGTATGCAACCCCCTCCTCCCATAAATGGAGCCGCTCAGAACGGCATCGACGAGACCAATCAGGTCACTTTGACCCCTCCGACTTGATCCCGCCCAGAACCCAAATAGTTCCGCCTCTACGCTTAGGCTACCTCCGTCCCGTCTCTCATGGTTGTCTTGCCAGAACTGCTGCGTGTCTTTGGTGCTTCCTCCTGAGTAGTCCTGCTTGACAGTCGATCTATCCTGCCTATCTGTTGTCCCCTCGATTCAAAGTTTTGTGGTCGGTCTCGGTGAGAAATGCGTGAAAGCAGAGTCGGATTGCCTTTCACGACATCCATTCAGTCCAACTCTGCACGATTTTTTCTTCGTTTCATTCTCCGTCTATGCTAGAATTAGTCTAAGAAAGTCTTGAATAGTTCTCTAGGCAGTTGAATCTGTATGCATTCCGTTTCGAACTTCACGACTGCTTGTGGTCTCTTGTTCCTCGCTTCCTTCCTCCTCGATACCTCTCCATCCACGCTTTCTTCTTCTAACCTCACCTTTGTTTGACTTTAATGAAACTTGGTGCTGTACTCTCATTCGGCCATGTTACACCTCTCACTTTTCTTCTTTTCTTGACACGACACGACCGTGGGATCGGCGCTTGCTCGCTTATCCCTCCTCACGCTTCCTCGCTACTTACTGTTGAATGGATTCATCTGAGAGCTTTCCTCTGATTGGGTTTCTGCTGGCCTCGTAGTATATAGCACTGTGATTTACTACCTACCGCGTTTTGATCTCAAGTTGCAATGTTTATGAATATCAATTGGTCACCATATACATTGCATGTCCGATCCATTTACTGCGCCGTTTTTCATTTGCTCTGTACTTTCCTCCATCGATGCGCCCGCTGCCCGCGGTCGTCCAGACGATTTTCTCTTTCTGCGTCCCTGTTGGGTTCGTTTGCTTAATGTTAGACTCAGAGCTTCCTCCTGGAGCAACAGGGAGCAAACCGACCCGCGGCAGTTTGCGCACATGAACGTCTCTTTGCGCGTGAAGTGACCGTTCAGGTCTTCAGCTGAAATAATTGGGTGACAAGAGTGTTTTCAACAGAATCTGATTGGTGGAGAAAGGCTGAAACGCCGAACTATGGATGAAAGTGGGAAAGCGATAAGGGGACACAAAAGGAAGGTTCGGCATTCTGGCGGAACGAATCTGGCGTTCAACCTTGTTGCTTATCGCGAGACAGGAAAGATAGCAAGATAATCGTCGAGGAATAGCTAGGTCTGCCTCTACTGGAACTGAAGGAGATGCATCTTCTCCCAAAGGAAGAGCAGAAACTTTTACTGCATGCTGTGAGCTCCCATTTTTTCTCCTCTTGGCTTTATCTGACGAAATGTTGTGTTCAGGTGGGATCGTTGGCTCAGAAGCGACTGGCAAGAGGTGTGAAGCTGAATTTGACGGAGGCTACAGCTCTGCTGGGATGCGTGCTGCAAGAGCTCATTAGAGATGGAGACAAGGATGTCGCGGATCTCATGGAACTTGGTGAGCATTCAAGTTTTTCGATTCTCCAAATAAAGGGTATCATCGTCTTCTGTTCCATTCAGCTTTTTCTTGGACCTGCTCATGATTTTATGGATTTTCTCCTTCCATGCAATTGATTATGGCTAATTCCAACCAGGAAAACACATCCTTGGGACAAGCCATGTTCAACCCTCAGTGCCGTCCCTTTTGCACGAAATTCAAGTCGAAGGCACATTTCAGTCGGGTACCTTTTTGGTCACGGTACACCAACCTATCTGCACACCTCACGGCGATATCAAACTCGCACTTTACGGTAGCTTCCTACCTCTCCCACCTGACAAGCTTTTCGCGTCCAAGGAGGAGGACAAGTCAGCCGTGGTACATCCTGGAGAGGTCAAACTCGCTTCTGGAGACATAGAGATAAATAAGGGGAGGAAAAAGATCAAAGTTGGAGTGACGAATAAGGGAGACAGGCCCATTCAGGTTCACGCTTTGTCATTTTTCGCAAATAGGTATTGACTTCGCTCAAGCTCGGCTCGCATTATCACTTTGCACTAGCCAACAAGCTTCTCACTTTCCCTCGCCTTCCAGCGCTACATAAACGACTCGACATCCCAAGTGGAACATCAATCCGTTTCGAACCAGGGGATTTCAAAACTGTAACGTTAACTACCCTAGCAGGTGCTGGCATTATGTCAGGCGGCAACATACCAAAAGCTTTGCCAATCACTACAAGCGATGAAGAGAAGCACTCTGTGGTGGAAGAGCTCAGATCCCGAGGTTTCGGTGATGAAGGGGAGGCTGAGGATTCTGAGGAGCCTACGATTCTGGATCGAGCCAGCTATGTCGCCATGTTTGGACCAACGACGGGCGATAGAGTCAGGCTGGCAGATACAGACCTTTGGATAGAAGTGGAGAAGGATTATACGACCTATGGGGACGAGCTGAAGTTCGGTGGAGGTTCGTCCATCACGCACCAATGAGCTTCCACTTCTCACGAAATGTTCAGGCAAAGTGCTTCGGGAAGGCATGGGACAGGCGACCGGAAGACCTGACGCTGAAACGCTGGATCTGGTCATTACCAATGCTCTCATCGTTGACTGGAGTGGAATATACAAGGTCGGCAATTGCTTCGTGCAAGAGCACTAAGGCTCATTGTATGCAGGCAGATATTGGGGTGAAGAGTGGTCGTATAGCTGGGATTGGCAAGGCTGGGAATCCTGTGAGCGAGCAGAGACTATCATGCTCAGACTTATATGAAACCGCGAATAGGATGTCATGGAAGGAATCACGCCTGGAATGATCACTGGGGTTAATACAGAGGCAATAGCAGGAGAAGGTCTCATCGTGACGGCTGGTGCTATCGATGCTCACGTGAGTCCAGTCTTAGTCTACATTATCACTGACCTGACGAGATCCCAGGTGCATTACATTTGCCCCGGTATGTCCCCATATGGTTGCCTCTGCTATGGATTGTCCTGACCCAAGAGCAAAAACGTAGGACTGTGGACGGAGGTACGACTAGGAACTGTCTCTTTGTTAACTGTTATTGAAATTTTAACAGGCTATCGCCAGCGGAATAGTTGGTTTAGCCCATTTGCATTGGGAATCTAGCTGATTAGTGGTAGACAACTCTCATAGGAGGAGGTACTGGCCCTTCAGCAGGTACCAACGCAACAACATGCACACCTTCCGCCTTCTACATCCAGAACATGATTGCGGCGACAGACGAGTAGGTTTCTCTTCCACGTTGGAGAATATGTGGACAAAACGTTTATAGTCTCCCCCTGAACTTCCTCTTTACTGCGAAAGGGAATGATTCCGGTCTTCCAGGGTTGGAGGATCAGATCAAAGCTGGCTGTGGTGGTCTTAAACTGCATGGTATGAATCTGATTTTTGGAAGGCAAAGTATGCTAATGTCTGCAAAGAGGACTGGGGAACAACAGTTAGCATCACCTTTGCTCTCTCTTACTACCTAACAGAGCATGCAGCCAATGGCCATCGACACTTGCTTAACGGTTGGAGATAAATACGATGTCCAAGTCAACATTCACACAGATACGATCAACGAGTCTGGATTTGTCGAGGGTAGGTGGCATGTGGATGCTTCTCCTTTTTGATGGCATTACAGATACAATCGCCGCTTTCAAGGGCAGGACGATTCATGTAAGGTGTACGGCTGGATTAACGTGCTATGCTAATGGATCTGATCTTGTAATAGACTTATCATACCGAAGGTAAACAAGATATTTCTAGGCTCAACAAAGCTGAGTGATGTCTAGGCGCTGGTGGAGGACACGCTCCAGACATTATCGTGGTCTGTGGTCAAGAAAATGTCTTACCTTCCAGCACGAACCCGACCAGACCATATTGCAACAATACCCTGGACGAGGTGCGATTTCTCTGACGGTGTTAACTGCAAACCGAGACTGTTCTTAGCACATGGATATGCTTATCGTATGCGTTATCACGGTGGAGACCCTTTAATGAACACCAATGGTTAGGTTTGCCACCATCTCGACAAGTCAATCCGTATGTTTTCTTTTATCGTTTATCTACGAAACTGAACCACCGAATAGCTGAGGATATGATGTTTGCCGGTAAAGCGCATCCATTGTCAAAACTTTGCTCATTCGTGTGCAGAATCCAGGATCCGAGCTGAAACTATAGCTGCAGAGGACGTTCTTCACGATACAGGAGCAATATCCATTATCTCTTCGGATTCACAAGCGATGGGTAGGATTGGAGAAGTCATCGCTCGTACCTGGCGAACCGCTGCAAAAATGAAGAGCATGAGGTACTGGTGGATTACACTGCATTTAGAGGGCTAACGAGGCTATAGAGGACGGCTCGATACGGAGAAAGCTGGCAAGGATGGGACTGATGGAGCGGATAACGAACGAGTTAAAAGGTGAGAACATTATCGCCTTCCTTCTTGATGTGTGACGGTTGGTGGCTAGGTATATTGCTAAGTACACAAGTTAGCATTCAGGCTCCGTTCAGAACAACGAGATCTCACAATCATTGTAGTCAACCCTGCAATAGTTCACGGCATCGCACACGACGTCGGTGACATTGATGTTGGAAAGCTAGCCGACTTGGTTCTTTGGCGGCCAGAGAATTTTGGCGTAAAGCCAGAACAAGTCATTAAGGGAGGGGTCATAGCTTGTACGCGTCACGGCAACGATGAGTGAGGATCTGCTGACAGGACCTGAATTAGGGGCTCAGATGGGAGATGCAAATGCCTCAATCCCAACAGTTCAGCCTGTTATCTCTCGTCCCATGTGGGGAGCTTCTCCAGGTTCTTTTCTCCTCTTATTTTCATTGATATTTGTCTAACCGCTTCCTCGTAAAGGATCGGCAGCACTAAATTCTGTTGTTTTTGTCTCGCAAATCTCTCTAACGAGCGGTACGAAATGTCTTCTTCTTCTTTCCTCCATTGCTGAAATCCGACACAGGAACAATTGAGAGCTACAATCTGAAGAAGAAGCCGAGTGCAGTGAAGAACTGTAGAACGGTGACGAAACGAGACATGAAGCACAACAATCACCTTCCAAAAATGACAGTCGACCCAGAATCATTTAGGGTCGAAGCTGATGGGGTACACTGTACCATTGAAGCAGCTACAAAGCTACCAATGACACAAGTGCGTAAACCTGCTACCTCGAAGGAGTCACTCACGGCCAGACAGGGATACCACCTTTTCTGAGTTGTATCACCAGTACTGTTTGTTGCGAATATTTTTGGATCTCTGTCGCGATGAAACATATGGGAAATGTACAATATGAGAATAACGATGGGTAACTGTGCAACAGCTTTACGGTATAATGTCACATAGAGGAGGAACAGCAATACAGTACGATGCGAACGTGCATATCGACTCGAACTTTAACGATATCCGTCTTCACTGTATCTTCCTGCTCCCCCTCCACCCCCTTCCGGACCTCTCCACTGGCTAGGTCTCGGATGTCGGAAAAGTTGTCTTGGTTCTTCGTCTTCCTTCTCCTTGCCATTAGGATCTAGAGAGATGTTGACAGCATGTGTCGTGTAATTGCCCTTACTCGTATGTTCATCGGGAATCGATTCGATGATGTCGCCACGAGCGTGAGACTGGCTCTGGACGCGAAACCATGATTTGCGACGAGGCGAATGAACTCCTCCGGTGCTGAAGGAATCCTTCGTTATCGACATCTCTGAATCTGCCTCCGTAGCCGGGAGTGTTCCCTGACGGGAGAGCGGACGCGTCTGGTCGGGAGAATAGTTCATGATAGGTAATATCACCCAAGTATCGACTGTCGTTGTCAATAGTGAGTCAATGTGCTTCACGTATCGGAGGGCTGGAAGCTTACAGATGATGTAGATGCCTGCTATGATTTGAGGAATCTGTCATAGACAAGTCAGGCGTGATCGTGGAGGCAGGCAAAGCGTCGTACACCAAATCCAGCGAGGACGATTGCCACGTCAATCGTGCGCTCTGTTTTAGCGCTCAGATTGCCAGTGTAGGAGCCGATGGTGAGCCAGCCTGAACATTGTCAGCGTCATCCGTCATATTCGAGGGAAACGGGAAACCCTTACATGCAAGCATCAAGAAACTTAGAATGGCGACTAGCGTCAAGCAATGTAGAACCTAGACCAAACATTAGTTGAACATCGTGGACCTGATATTGAACACTTGCCCAAAAACCAGCAAAGACCCTCTTGAGAGTGTAGATCCTATACCGCACCTCCTTTCCCTGATCAGCCCAGACCTTACTCCCACCCCAAGCAGTCACGATATCACCCGCAAAGTTTGTTACTTTGGGACTAAACGTATCGAGGATGGGCATTATCCTCGATTCGATGTCTTCAGCAGTTCTCGGTCGTTTCTTCGGAGGAACGATTACAGTCAGCGGATAGGATGAGGAGCCATCAGAGGACGGTCCGTGTCCAGAGCCGGAAGAGGAGTTGAAGGACATTTTCGGTGCTTGGAGAGGGATGGGAACTATGCCAGCAGTCTTTCGTTGATTATCGTCTAGTTGCTCGAGACGTTGAAGAGCCATCTGGAGGTGCTTCCATTGGAAGCGTAGGATGTTGAACAGACGCGTTATGGAAATCAGGTATGGTACGAGGAGGAGCGAGCAATAGATCTGTTGGTCACAAGACAGGCTTCAGTTAGTACCCTTCTTCGTGTAGAAAAGAGTTTGGATAGAGAAGCATACCGTATGAATGATTGATATTGCCTGACCATACCGCAGGGTCTTGTTGCCTTGAAATTTCAATTCGGTCTCCAAAGCAGCCAAATCTCTCAAGTCAAACAATCCACCAGACTCAGCGATTGCGAGCAAGTCATCAAGTTGAACATAAGTGTCAAGCAGGCGTTCTCTCCAGATCCCAAAGAAAACCGAGATGACGAAGAGGGGCACGAGTCCGATCGAGACGGTAGTCACGAGCGTCCATTGGAAGAGCTGGGCGTTGATGTTGTATGGGAATCGACTTTGAGCACGCTTGGGCTGGGCAACATTGGTGGACGCTGCGTTCGCTTGCGTCGCATAATAGGCTGCTGGAGCGGAGAGGAGGGCGTTGTGTGCCGCTGCGAGAGATTGAGCGACTACAGTGGAGGATAGTATGGAAGAACGTACCAAGGATACCCGTGATGAGGATTGGGAAGTTGACCAATCTGTCGTTTTGTCAGTCTGAGTCAATAACAGGAAGGAGTGTATGCACCCATGAAAAGTGTCGAAATATGGAAAGTAATCTGCCCGTGAGACCCCGTCGATCTTGTAATAGCCAAGTACGAGGACCCAGAAGAAAGCGGAGAAAATGGAGCATCCGACTGGAATGAAGAGGTACACGTTGAGTCGAAAAAACTTGCCTGCTCGCACCTCCCATGTTAGCTGTCTCGCAAATCTTTGAAAGAGGACGACGAACCGGCTTCCCACTTCCAATACCAATCTACATCTTTCCACCACCGAATAACGAGCCCAAGCATCCAAATGAAAATTCCACTATGCAATCAATTTATCAGCTTTGTCCATCCTGATATCCTGATGGCGGAGGCATGAAAACATCAAACACACGTACAGTGGAATAAGGATTAATGTCGCTAGAAAGAGTCGTCTAAGAGTGGGGGTGTTCGGTTCGAGGAGAACAGCGAGCCGGAGCTCTTCACGAAGAGCAGTGAATGGATTGGGAAGAGCTTGCCGCTCAATGAGCGACTGGGATGAAAACTCGTAATCCATATTTCTACCGAAGAAAGAATCGTTCGCTGCCTCCACGAGAGACAGATGGACCAGAGACTGCATGTGACTAAGCCGTTCGAGGAACTGGACGAGATATATGTACAGATGTTGCGGATACCCAGGTAGTCGGAAGCCGGGCGCCACGAGCTATGAGACTGCAGGTGGACGTTGGCGCAAGGAAAGGGAAGTGGAAGGAGTCCTTGTCAAGGGCGAAAGAGTGCGCAAAAGGGCAAAGAGAAAAGAGGAGGAGCGTTCCAGTCCTTAAAAACAAACGTGAGACAGAGCGTGACCTCTGGCGCGAGCTCGGTCGAATTGTAGAAGTCGAGATTAGGCTCGAAAAGTGGGCAACTGCCGCATGGAAAATTGAAGATCGAGACAGATAAAGCCGTCCCGCTGAATCGGAAAACGCTCTGGTAATAATTCACTTTCTGCGGAGCTCGCCATGTGCCTCGTCCGCTGTGATCCCAAGTTAAGTACCGGAGAGGTCGGGGAGGATTGCCAAGGTGCGCTGGCCACCCCGCTGTTGTCACTGTCAGCGCAGTGTCAGGGAGGAGGCTGGCGAAGAGAGGACACAGAGTGAAGTAGGTGGATCCGTGGAACGGGAAGTACAAGAGCGTAGTCAATTTGGTGGGATGGAAGGTGGTACATCTGGAACTCAGGGAGTCGTTGAAAGATCCCACTGTGCTGAATACACGCAGTTCAGGATGGAGATCCGTGACTACATACAATAGTAATGAATGACTTGCTCAATGAACAGAAATGAAGAAGTTGAGTTTTCAAATCACGTTGTGCTCTAGTTCTATCCCTCTCTCTTCCCGACGGAGTTCAGACTGAAGTCACACAGAACAACGTTGGAGCACGCATTCAGCCTTGCACTGGTACAAGACGTACCCGCATTGAACTAGCAGTAACGAGGGAGTGGACGTAGGTCCAAAAGTCATGGGTTTAAGGTATTGATCATGGAATTGCCATAGCTTTTGGTAAACATCGAAGGAGAGGCATGTGATAACAGGCAATCGATTAGTAGACGAATCCCAGAATTTTACCAGCAACGTGTTTCCGCCTGGCTTCTTCGTGGTCCATGATTCCGCTGGACGTGGTCTACAACAAGCGAAATGTCAGTCATTATTTTGCCTTTCCAAAGCATAGTGGAGAAGCGAGACTTACGAGGATAATGTATCCGAAAGAACGGGAGGGGAGGAGGTGGTTGACCCAGTTCTCGATCTGGTTGAGCTGGACGTTGAATCGAGGGGAGATGACACCGCACTTGTTGATGCGTCCATTGAGCTGAATAACGATTTTACCGGATCGGTGGTCGTCGATCTCCTCAAATTCGTTAATGTATCCTAATAAGGAGCAACTAGTCAGCCTCGCAGCTATGAAAGGATGGCGAAGAGGAAGCGAGGAAAAGACGTACCGTGCTTCTGCATCACGGTCAAAAAGCGGACGATAACCTTGCTCGAGGGTCGGATGAGCACTTGTCGCTTCCCCTTCCTCTCGGCATTCACAATGTTGTTGAGACAGTCGGCAAGTACTGAGACACGCTAGAAGAAGAAGCAGTGAATCAGCCTTCAAGTTCTTCACAGATGTCGTGGTGCACTCTTGTTATCAGCTGAGCAAGCGAGTTGAAGGAAGCTGGTGCATTATCTGTCTCGCACAGATTTCGCCTCCACGCCGCCCACAAGCTGTACAGAGACTACCACATAGGGGGAAAGGATGAAAGGACATACCATGATGTATGATTTGACCTAAATCTCCAAACAAAAACTTTCAAAGCTGTCTTTCGGGTCTAACAAACAAGAAAGGTGGTTGAACAAGGCGACAATCGCGCAAGCAGTGCCACCAGCGTACCTGGACCGTTTGCTCCTCCTTGTCTCGCCTTACCGTGCCGTGTGGTCAGGTCGTTCTTCGTGCAGAAAGATCGAACGTGCTGCGCAGAAAAATAGAAAGCCACTATTTTGCCTGCGAAAACGCACTCACCATCAACCAGGTCCAACTCAAAGGAGGATTCACAGGTCAGGTCTTTCTCTTTCATCACTAAACATTCAAAATGGTGAGCGTTTCTATGTTCTTATTGCAATTGGGAAGGAAATGTTCATGCTGTGTGGAAACGAAATGATAGGGACGAGTGCGCACGAAGACCGTCAAGCGAGCTTCTCGAGTGATCATTGAGAAATACTACCCACGTCTCACGCTCGACTTCCACACCAACAAGCGTATCGCTGATGAAGTCGCCCTCATCCCGTCGAAGCGTCTGAGGAACAAGATCGCTGGCTTCACCACCCACTTGATGAAGCGAATCCAGCGCGGACCCGTCAGGGGAATCTCTTTCAAGCTGCAGGAAGAGGAGAGGGAGAGGAAGGATCAATACGTGCCCGAGATCTCTGCTCTGGACGTTGGACAAATGGGTGGTCTCACCGTCGACCAGGACACCAAGGTGCGCTTGCGCTGCTTTGATAGCTGTGGGAGAGTCATTGAAGGTGTTTTTGTGTGCAATAGGCCCTCCTCACGAAGCTTGGCTTCGATTCTCTTACCGTCACCGTCGAACAAACTGCCACTGCTGCACCAAGGGAACGGTTCGGAAGGAGGGACGGACCGCCTGGCGCGAGGAGACAGAGGGACGAGTGATTTTTCGACTCAATGTCATGGTTATGGTACGATATGCGTATGCTTTATGCAAAAATTCTTTTCATCAGACTGTGATGCAATTTGCCATTTGCACTTGATCGCGTTGAACGATGAACCACATCATTCCGAATGACGAATCACTTATAGTCGACTGCGTAACAAGTGCTCTTCTGTTTCTCGAAGCATTGCATGAGCTCTATTAAGAGAACTCCCGTTAGAACCAAGGGAACGAAAGTAGAATTGATAGTGCTCACGATCACAAACGAGATATTCTGCTGATAATGAAGTTCGCCCGAGATCGTGGATGACGGATCTAAGGATCAGAGATAGTCCTTTCCACCTTTATACTCGATCCTCATTCCGCTCTCTCTCACTTCGACCAAAAGTGCCTTCGACCCGAAGAACTGGCGGATCTCCTGTTCTTTCTCTGGTGGGAAGAGGAAGCCTGCGCGGATTGATAACTAGATTTTTTCAATTTTCGTTTTAGTTTTTGGTTTTGTAAGCCACTAACTGTGGAGACGAACCTCTGCTTTCGCTTGCGAGCTTTGAATGGACTTGATGTCCAGCCACCAGTGCGAGAACCCCTTGAGGCACTCAAAGATCTTCCGGTCTTCCCTTTCGCCTCTGGTTTCGAAAGAGGCAGATGGGTAATCGAGGCAGAGAATGATGGAGATGTTTCGCTTTATCCAACATAAAATTCAGCCTGGATGAAGAAGCTAGCTAGAAAGAAAAGAAAAGAACCTGGTGCAGCGTTTGCGACAGTGAGCGGAAGAAGCGAACCACTTCCAATTCTTCCATTCCGTCGTGGTCATTGGCGGAAAACAGTACAGATCCCGATCCCAAAGACCAAACCAAAGAGGAGATGTCATCCCAGACGACCTTTGCACCTTCCTCCAACCCGTCGAGCTCCTTCAAAACCATTTCTTCCAGTTCAGCCAGCACCTTCTTGACATCTTCCAGTTCTGTCCAGCTGTATCTGCCGAGTATCGCTTGGCCGTCTATGAAGATGGGTTGTTGGGAGTTACGGAGTCCGTGTCGTTGGAGGATGGAAGTGTAGTGCGACTGAGGGAGGCGGAAGTGGATAAGGGCACCGCTTCTTCCTTTTGTTTTTGCAGAATTGGCATTCGGATCAGCTATGTTGGTCCTAACGGCGAGATTGATGTTGGATGGTACAGTATTGGCGTCGCTGTTGGAAGGCACTGGGGAATGGCCGGAAAGGAGCGAGGGGAAGAGGAATGTCGATGGAAGCTGGCTAGTGGAAGTGACGAGTAGAGTCTGGGCTGTCGACGAGGATGGAAAAGTGAAGACATCTGATAGGAGCATGGTCGTGATCGTGACTTTCGAGCTGGAAGCAGCAGTGCTTACCCTTCCCGATTGAAAGCTTGAATGCACCCACGCGCGTCAACCTGCGCTTTCGGCTGTCAACCAGGGCCAAAACACTCCTTTACACATTCACGCCTCTGAAAGATCCAAGAGCATTAGAGGTTCTTCTACTCAAGATATGGCGGAATAGTGGAATGATTCTAACGTTCTAGCTACTATTATGTGGAATACCTATCCCGGAACTGATTGATAGTTTGGACTGGAGTGACGGTCCATGTAGACCTTTGCGTTTGAATGGAAAGAGAATAAAGTTGAGGAGAGGAGCCTAAATGTACTCAAGGAGGCGCGAATGGTAGTGATGATTGCTCCATCACGGGGCGTTTCATCCAACATGATAAATATCCTCCGGCTTCCAGAAC